>APFE030266522.1:1217-27253 GCA_000404065.3 Pinus taeda | reverse complement strand
GCTCATAAGAGTTGAAGAGCGCTATTTCCCTAAATCTGTATTATATTAGTCTTAACTCTTACTAACTAATTTGATTAATTAATTAATTAAGCCCGATTCTTTTCTTTATATATATAACATTAATATAACTGTATGTATAATACATATAACATTAATATGAAATTACATATAGTATTATTAATATGCCATTATATATAGTATTTATATACAATTACATTTTATTTATTTATTTATTATTATTATTATTATTAATATTATTTAATATGAAAATAGGAAATAAAAAATTACCCAGTTATATATTATAATAAAACATTATATATATAAAAAAATCTCTAACTCCATATCATCAACATTATATAAAATACTAAAACATTATATATATAAAAATCTTGTAACTCTATATCATCAACATTATATAAAATATTAAAACATTATATATAAAAAATCTGTAACTCTATATCATCAACATCATATAAAAAAATAATGAAATATGGCACATGGCCTCCATGGGGGCCGCCACTGGATGAGAAAGCAGAGCGAGCTGCGTCGAGGGTTCTACCATCGTACCATCGGTGGTTCTCCCATATATCATTTAGATTGGAGCTGATTCAGTCACTATTCATGTTGCTCTCCCTTCCTGCTATCGATATGGAATGTTTGAGCCTGAATCAAGGCTTCTGCCTTCGGTGCTTCTCTCATATCTCACGCTTCTACCATCGGTGGTTCTCCCATATCTCACGCTTAGTAAATTGGAGATTCATTCACTATTGATGTTTATATCTCACGCTTAGTAAATTGGAAATTCATTCACTATTGATGTTTGTAGCTCTCCCTCCCTGCTATTGGTCTTACTTGCCCACCTTATGGCTTGGTCATATCGAGCCTTAATCGAGTCCCCAAGTTTGGTCAGGGGAAATGAGCAAATGAGGTAATCCGTTTTCTTGATTTTCTTTGGAGCAGAAAGACGATTTTGACATTTTGATATGCATGTGGCCGATGAATTGAAAGTGGAGTTGCACAGGTGATTGTTTTCTTTTTCACCGCCTTTACGAATTCGGTGATCTTTTGTTGTTGTTGTTACGGTGTTCATTTGAAAAATTCAGAGAATTGTAAGTTGATTTCAGCTAATTACTGGGCGATGCAGTCATGGTATATACAGAGAGCAGCAGGTGCGAGACGTTATTGGCATTCAAACAGGGTGGCAGTGGTCTAATTTGAGTTGATACGCTTTCAAAACCTACCCATATCTTGCCTGGTATGTGTATTCTTTGTAGTCGCACACGAGAAAGTGCCATTGACATGTATTTCAGACCATACATATTATATTTGAGTCTATTGACCATGACTACTGAGAGTAATTTGTATTTTCTTGTTTTTTTCCCGTTTGCTGCAGGAAGACCAGGAAAATTCTCACAATTACCTCTTTCTGCTCTGTTTCTCCACATGAATTTTAACACAGCGGAAACATAAATTTGTTTGCTGCAGACAGAGTTTCTCCAACACACATAAAAACACTTTGTATTCATTAATAAAAGACTGATACAAAATTCATCCTCTTTCACTCAGAGGGATTCACCAATAACATTTCACTAGTGTGAAAATTACATATACATTTCTCACGCCGCTGCGTGGATCCTTTTGCGAAAGAAAATCACTCAAGCACTGTTGTGCTTCCCTTTCTCTCTTACATTACATTTACACTTTTGTGTATCTTTTCATACGCGCTGCTGCGTTCTACACATCTCATATACTTGCACTGCTGTGCTTCTCAATCTTATCTAACTTAACAAAAAAAACTCAGGAATATATATATGGTTTTACATGCCATACTCCCGTAAAATAAAAAAAATAAAATTTAATGATCTTACTGGCTTTTACTTGTGCCCATACTCCCACTGATAAAAATTAAAAACTTTATCAAAAACTTACCAACCCACAGTAAATTTGCATTTACTGATTTACTGATATAAACGGCGGTAAAGAGACTTTTACTTCATGTCAAATTTATTTGCAGTAGGCTTGTACTTCAATCAGTATTCAAATTGACTTTGGAAACTCATTGGGTCCAAGCTTTATCGCATGGCACACATATATGCAAAAGTGTGCACCCATGGTTTCCCCGATTGCGAAATACTGTGGACCCGATAATCTATCAAAGAAAATTAATACCTTCATCGGGTCCGGCCCATCGGCGATTGCACATTTGAAAAAGGTTACGCTCCACTTAAAATGCTAATAGCGATACGCCGATGCGATATCGGCGATCGCATATCGCAAACAAAAAAAACTTTATAACACCCGCTGCCATTTCGCCGAACTGCTCACCGCTGAAGTGTTCATCGCTGAAGTCGCTCAGATCGCTTATCGCTGGAGCGCAGTTGAAATTACATTTTCAACACTCCCCTTTAATTTCAACTGCTGGGCATTCAATCATACCCAAACATTTCCTCAAAAGTTCAAAGCTTTTCTGATCCAATGGCTTTGTCAAAATGTATGCTACCTGTTCCTGAGTCCTGCAATGTTCTAGGACAATTTCTCCATTGTTCACCAATTCTCTGATGTGGTGAAACCTTGTGTCGATGTGTTTCGTTCTCTTATGAAACACTGAATTCTTTGATAATGCAATAGCTGAACTATTGTCACAAAAAATCACTGTCGCTTTTGCCTGCTCTCGGCCTAAACTCCTCAACATTTTTCTCATCCACACTGCTTGGCATGTTGCTGCTGTAGCTGCCACATATTCAGCCTCTGCTGTAGACAATGCTACAATGGACTGCTTCTTAGAAGCGCATGAAATGGCTCCTAAACCCATGTGAAAAACATAACCGGAAGTGCTTTTCTGATCATCAACACTTCCATCCCAATCATTATCGGTGTATCCAACTAAATCTGAATGTTCTGAGACATTATATAAGATGCCAAATCTTTTAGTACCTTTAACATACCTCATAATTCTTTTTACTGCTTGCCAATGTGCCTCTTTTGGCCTCTCCCTGAATCTGGAAATTAAACTAACAACAAACATTATATCTGGCCTAGTTGCTGTTAAGTACATGAGGCTACCAACTATACTCTTATATAAGCTAGGATCAAAATCCTTGCTGCTGTCCTCCTTGCTGAGTTTTAATCCCATTACCATGGGAGTGATCGCTGCCTTGCACTCTTGCATATTAAATCTGCCCAATACTTCATTTACATATCTCGCTTGAGAGATAAAAATTCCTTTTTCATTTTGATCTACTTCTATTCCTAAGAAGTATCTTAACAAACCCATGTCAGTCATTTCAAATTCCTCTTTCATGACTGATTTGAAATTTTTGATGAGGTAGTCATCATTACCTGTAAAAATCACATCATCAACATATAACACAACAATTAAAATCTTACCATCCTTTTCTTTGATGTAGACAGTGGGTTCTCCCTCACATTTGTCAAACTCATTTTCCAGTAGATAGAAATCTATCCTACTGTACCAGTCTCTTGGCGCCTTCTTCAGCCCATAAAGAGCTTTCTTCAATCTGCATACTTTGTGTTCTTGGCCTTTCTTCTCATAGCCTAAAGGTTGTTCAATATAGACCTCCCCCTTTAACACTCCATTTAGGAATGCTGACTTCACGTCCATTTGGTAAAGTTTCCACTTTTTTTGTGCTGCTATGGACAACACTGCTCTCACGGTTTCCATTCTTGCAACCGGTGCGAAAGTTTCCTCATAGTCTCTCCCATACTGCTGCTTGTATCCTTTGACAACCAACCTTGCCTTGTGTCTTTCAATTTTTCCTTCAGCATTGCACTTGGTCTTATAGACCCATTTGACTCCAATGACATCTTTTCCTTTTGGTAGCTCAACCAACTCCCATGTTTTGTTTCTTTCTATGGCATTCATTTCCTCATCCATAGCTTATATCCATTCCTTATCTTTAATTGCTTCTTCGAAATGAATAGGGCCATCAACATGACAATACAAGGCAAATAAGGAATTCATTCCTTCATCATAAATGTCACTTAAATTTCTAAATTTCTTACCTCTTTCATTCGGTGTGCAAGTGCTTGAAGATGCACTTGAACTTCCACTTTGTAGTGTGCTTGGAGAAGAACTTTCATTTCTCCTCAAGGGTGTCGCTTGCTGCCCTTGTGTTGGCACTACTATTTGGGGATGTGTTTCAGCCATCTCCTCATCATCTTCATCATGAGACAAACAGTTTTTAAAATTCATTGTTTTCTCTATGCTTCCATCCCAAGCTTCCTCCTCAAATAATTGAACATCTCTGCTCACAAAAAATTTCTTGATAGATGGGATATACAACCTGTAAGCTTTGGATTCCTCATGTATCCAATGAAAATACATTTCTCCCCTTTGTTGCCCAACTTCCTCCTTAGCTGATCTGGAATGTGTGCATAAGCCACACATCCAAAAAATTTGATGTGGGTGACTCCTTGCTTTCTCCCACTCCATGCTTCTTCCAGCACTCTATTCATCACTGCTTTTGTAGGACACCTATTCAAAATATGCGCTGCACAATTTACAACTTCAGTCTAATAATCATTTGGCAAATGCTCTGCCTTCAACATGCTCCTCGCCATATCCATGATGGTCATGTTCTTCCTTTCATCAACTCCATTTTGTTGTGGGGTGTACCTAGCTGTGAATTGCTTATGAATTCCATTTTCTCTACAAAACGGTAGGAATTCCTTGGAGAAATACTCACCTCCTCTATCAGTTCTCAAAACTTTGATATGCAGTCTGCTTTGGTTTTCCACAAGTGCTTTGAAATTTCGGAATTTTTCAAACACTTCACTTTTGTTTTTAAGGAAATATACCCAAGTTTTTCTAGTAAAATCATCAATGAATGTTAGAAAATATTGGCTGCCTGCTAGTGATGGAGTTTGCATTGGTCCACACAAATCTGAGTGGACAATCTCTAAGGGTGCTTTTTCCCTTATGATTTTCCCTGATGGAAAACTTTCTTTGTGTTGTTTCCCGAGGATGCAACCTTCACAAAGGCTGTCCGGTTTCTCTATCAATGGTAATCCTCTTACCATCCCTTTTCTGCTCAAGAAATTAAGACCTCCAAAGTTGAGATGTCCAAATATCAAATGCCACAACCAATTTACATCCTTTGGCATGCTTTGGAAAGCCCCTTGGGTAACTGCTGCAATTACTTCTTTGTTTTTCAAATCTTCCCTTATTCTAAGAGGGAACATACTGTTCCTTGTCATCTTCACTTCAGCAATACATCTTTTGTTGGGTGCTATATCCATGATGGTGCATACATCATTCTTAAAGAAAGCATTGTACCCCCTATGGACAAGCTGTCCAATACTCAAAAGGTTACATCTCATTCCAGGGACATAATAGACATCTGCTATGGTTCTCTTTTCACCCTTCTTTGTAAATATTTTTACCTCTCCTTTTCCCATAACAGAAATTTTGCTATCAGTCCCAAGTGTAACTTCTGATTTCACATTTTGATCTAAAGCAGAAAACAGGGCTATGTTTCTTGTCATATGGTTGCTGCAACCTGAGTCTAAAAATCATATGTCTTCACTATTTGTTTCAGCCATGTTACAAGCTAACATGACATTATCTTGGCTGATATTTTCTCTAGTGATATTTGCATTAGATCTATTATTCATATCATGTTGTTTCTTCCTACATTCACTGGCATAGTGCCCATATTTTTTGCAGTAATAACATTGGACATTGGATTTTTCATACCTTTGTCCTTGAGCATGATTTTGTCCTCTTTGTTGGCTGTTGCCTTGGCCTTTGTTCTGATTTGGATTGCTGCTTCTTCCTTGAGCATTTGCTGGACTATTCCTTTCACCTCTGTTTTGGCTTCTACCTCTTTCTCTCTTGTTTCCTTTGCCTTGACCTCTTCCTCTTCCAAAGGACATCTGGGTCTTGAAGGCTTGCTTTAGAGATGAGTTTTCATTTCTACTCAACCTCTACTCATGTGTTATCAGTGATGCATGGAGTTCATCAACTGAAAAGTTTGCGAGATCCTTTGTCTCTTCTATGGTGATGACAATCACTTCAAACTTTGAGGGTAGGACCCTCAATAGTTTCTCCACAATCCTCCTTTCTTCAAGAACTTCTCCATGAGTCCTCATTTGTGTGACCAAACCAATCACATGTGTGAAGAATGAGTCAATATTGTCGGACTCTTTCATGTTCAGATTCTCAAAATCTCTCCTCAGCAACTGTAGTTTTGTTGTCTTCACTTTATCCATGCCTTGATAGGCTGTTTTGAGAGTTTTCCATGCTTCGTTGGATGTCTTAGCTGTTGCTATCCTTGGAAACACACTCTGGTCCACTGCTTGATACAAAAATACAAGGGCTTTTGAATCCTTCTTTCTATTGCTCTTTAATAGATATTTCTCTGCCTGAGTTAATCTATTAAACTCATTTTCATCTGTTGGTTCTTCAAAACCACCTTGAACTAATTCCCATAAATCTTGACACGCAAACAGGGCTCTTATGGTTATTGCCCAATAGTCATAGTTTTTCCCATTGAACTGTGGGAATTGAGGATTAAACATACCCATGCTGGTTACAATATTACAATTTTATTTAATTTCTACATGTATAGATCTTACTGTAATTAGTGCATGCATGTAAAAGCAAATTATTAAGAAAATAGGAGAATGAAAAAATAATCTCACACACATATAAGAGACAAGAGATGCTTTCAAGCAAAACCTTTCAGAGAAAACCCAGCTGGACATCCTAGCACTCTTTAACTATGCTTCTAAATCCTTGACTTTATATTTTAAAACTGATTGTTTATTTAGCACTAACAAAAAAAAACCTTTGAGGAATTGTGGATCTTTTTCACTGAGTCTTCACTTTGCTGGAGAAGTTGTTGCAGCGAGAAAACTCCTTCCTTCAGCTTCTTCTACACCTTCAAAGAGCCTGAACAAGCTCTGATACCACTGTTGGGGATTTTTCTCGTAAAATCCCAAAAACAAACATAAACTGCACACAGAGACAATGCTTTGTTTTTCACTCTAGGATCTTAACACAAGGAAGCTTTAAAATATTTTTGAGAATAGAGTATTACACACCGATAAAAAGCTTTGTATTCATTAAAAATAAAATTCTTAATACAAGATTCATCCTATTTCACTTAGAGGGATTCACCAAAAAAAAATTCACTTGAGAATTTACAGTGTTGTGTGTAAAAATCTCATTTTTCACTTACTGCAGTAAAAACATACTTTTTATTTTTACTTATACTGTAAAAAAAACTTTCACGTTGCTCACCCTGTTCTCTCTATGTTCTCTCTACTCACACTGCTGTGTGTTCATTTCACATTACCTTTTTTTTTTCTTAACTAAAAAAACATATCATATATGTTTCATATGTATGAAAAACCAGTACCAAAGCAAACATTATTATTTTTAAGTACCGTAAACAAGAAGAAAAAAACTTAAAGGCTTCTACCAACTATCTACGTCCAGGAAGAATTCATTAAATGCCTTAATCAGAAATCGGCGGCCAACTAAAACTTTGTTCTTCTCCACGCAATCTCCATGCCCTACAGAGCGTACTTGAAAATTTATCAGAAACTATTTATAATGTTGTCGGGTCCCAACATAACTCAGTAAAGCCTGGACATTTGGTTTCACCGATAGCGATACGCCGATAGTGATATGGGCGATCTCGGGTCCCAACATAACTCAGTAAAGCCTGCGCATTTGGTTTCACCGATAGCGATACGTCGATAGCGATATGGGCGATCTCACAAACAAAAATGGATCTCGCAAACAAAAATGGCTCTTTGTAAGTCCTCCATTGTGATTCCGCCGATGCGATAAAACTGTGGATCGGATAATCTATCAAAAAAAATTAATATGGTCATCGGGTCCGGCCCATGTGCGATTGCTCATTTATATGGAAAAAGGCCATGCTCCACTTGAAACTTCGATAGCGATACTCCAATACGATATCGGCAATCTCTCGTCAACGATGTTTCCTTGCTGCTGCACGGCTCAACCAATGCGAAGTGAGAGGGCATTCGCGCAAAAACAAAACCTAAAAAATACCAGAGGATGCTAATGGCAGCGTACCTACACAAATAGTATAGTAGTGGTCTGGCATCCGAGCAAAATAAACAACATAAAAAACCATAATGGAGTCGGAAAGTTTATCAGTTTTCAATTTTACTTTTGTTTTCAAAGGCCTAAGAAATAAAGTGAACGACCTGTGAGAGTGTGTTGATTTATAATAGGTGTTTATTTTAAAAATAACCGAGTTTCAGGATTTTCCATATTTTGAAATATATTATATTTCTTATCAAGTATTTTAAATAAATAACTTTTTAAATTAGAAAAGTATTTTAAACATAAAAGTTTGAAGAAAGGTGTCCCGGTGGTTTTAAATATATTATATTTATTATGAAGTATTTAAAATAAATATTTTCTTAAATTAGAAAAATATTTTAAATGTACGTTTGTAAAGGAAAAGAAGTTGGGAAGAAAAGGTGTCCGTGTGGTTTTTAATTCACAGAAAAACATAAAAGAATAATTAAAAAATATTACTCTTATCAGGACTAAAGTCTTTTAAATGTATAGTGTGAATTATTTTTCAAATTAAAATTTTTTTATTCACACTTTTATCAGATCGCAAACTAGAGTACATATTGAATTTATGCAGTTGTTACACAAGTTCTTGGCTGATTGATAGTGTATGCAAAGTGGCGGTGAGAGGAAAACTTGCAAATTTGGCTTAAATGTAGATAAAACCCTGGTATTTCACAACATTCCATGGCCAAAAAGAGTTATATGGACATCGCGTAAAGTGCTCTTTGATGTTGCATTAGATTTAGTAGTTGCATGCTTTAACTAAGAGTCCGCATGCAGTTGCATGTAGTTGCATGTAGTTGCATGCTCTAACTGAGAGTCTGCATGTAGGTGTAGTAGTTCCAACAAATCCAACGGTTAGCTTTCACGATAGTAGCTACAGAAGGTATTCCAAGTGGAACTTTGCCCCGGACGCTCTAATGGCAGGCTGATGGAGGGTTACTACTCAAATAGACAGTAACATGCAACCAATTATAAAAGTCAATGCACCGAAGGTGATTTCTCTGTGAAATTGTTCATAGCAGTAATATGAAGTCTGGTTTAAGCCTGTAAAGTATCATTGGTGGGCTCGTCAAGGCAGCGTACAACATTTCCATTTACCACTGATTTGTAGATGGCTACTATAATATCTCCGTTTTGGATTTTAGTAAAAGCTTCACAATAATTTCCAAACCCTCGTTACCAAATCACAAATGTAAAAACAATTTTACCATTATCGGAATTAAAACAAGTCCATGGAAAAAAAACATGGAACATAAAATAATCGAAAATGCAGCCATTTTATTAGTCCCTGCCTGGGACTATTAGTATTCGCATCGACGTTGACTGCTTATTAATTCAAGTTGACCAAAGAATTTTAAGTGATGTTTTTCTGTTTTATCCAAACTTTTATTTTCGAGCTTTGCTGTTATTTTGCTTTTATCCAAAGTTTTAAAATGGAGGTCTTATTGCCGGGTTGTTGAATATGCAGATTTGAAATTTTTTTTTAACCAAAGTCTAGATGCTAAGTTGTTGAATGTGCAGATCCGAAAAATGGTTTTAACCAAAGTCCGTGTCTTTGTGCATGCGCTGCACCTGTGTCGTTGTATTAGGACGTAGGCCCACTACATCTGCTAAAGGGGTTCAACAGTACAGTAGTCTTGGTGGAAGCTAACCAGTTATAGGCACGGGATTAATTGCAGATACAGAGGAAGATTGAATCGCGAATGCAATGAATGAAGCCCTGGATCTCTCACCCATGGATACGCCCGAGTCGCCTGCTTCCAGATACAGTTCATCGCCCTCCCATTCTCCCAAGCGGGACGGCTTGATATTCGAACCCTCAGGTAAGCAAGCAAGCCCTTTGCCCTAATTTTTATGTTTTGATATCTGATTTTGGCTACTTCTTCAGCGGGCGCTAGGCTATTGCCAATCAATGAGACCATGGGCCAAAGGGTGGATTATCCCGCGGCAGTTGCCCTGACATAGGGAGTTGGATTTTATTTGGGTTCATATAGCTAATTTTGCCAACCCTGAAAATGCGGGTGTTTGTATACCAGGATAGGGTTTAAGTCAGTATTTTCTTGTTAAAGCTTTAGTCCATTTACTGTCCGCCCCATGTGACCGGAGCTTTTATGTAACACTTGCAGTTTTGGTCACACGAGGAATCTTCTAAATCGCAGGCGATCACTGCTTTCCTTCTGGGAACATTTCTTCAGTTCATCATTGTTTCTTAGTTAATACTTGCTTCCCTTCTCTAACCTTTTATGCATTTTTCTCTTTCAGAGGAAGGGAGCAAGACATCCTCCTGTCTCAGGTTCTTGGTATCAAATGCAGCAGCGGGATCGGTTATTGGGAAGGGTGGTGCTACTGTTAGTGATTTTCAGTCACAATCAGGGGCTAGGATTCAGCTCTCACGCAATCATGAATATTTTCTTGGAACAACTGATAGGATAATATTAGTGACGGGATCCATCAATGAAATACTGACCGCGGTTAATCTCATTCTCCAGAAACTGCTGAGCGAGGTAGCATTGCAAAGCCCATGTGTTTTTTGTGGTTTTGTATTTGCAAGTAGGTAGTCTGAAGATGTGTCATGTGTATGCATTTCCTTTTTATGGTATAACTACTCGGGCTTTTAAGATTTCTGCCGTTCTACTCGGTAACAGTAAATCAAAATTAACCGCATGGGTTATTGATGCACATTCTTGCATTTTTTGGAACAGGTTGACGATAACAATGATGTGGATGAGAAGTCAAGTCAAGTTAGACTGGTTCTTCCAAATTCTGTATGTGGTGGCATAATTGGCAAGGGAGGAGCTACTATAAAGTATGTCCTTTCCTCTAATGCTATAGAGTATGTCAGTCAGGTATTTGTAACTATAACATGCTTGTTCCTGGTTCAAGGCTTGTCAAAATGACATTCTGTTAATGTTCTACATTAATTGTTTTCTTCCCACGAATGTTTTAGGTTAGTTGTGTTCATAATTTCTGTTCAAGATGTAAAGCACAACACTAGTTGCTTTGTATTGGGTTTATTTATTGTTAATAGAATTGATTAATTTAATTTGTCATATGGTGTTGTTGTTGTTTATGTTTACACTTGGTATAATTCATACCAATTCATACCACGTGTCATGATTAGTGATTTATATTATTTGGTTCTCTTCTCTTTTATCATTACTTTGTTATTAATATTATATTTTAATGGGTGAAATGCAATGTGCATATTTTATATTTTGGATCTTTATTTCATATAATGGTTTCCTGTGCATCCTACATCTCATTAACAGTGGTGATATTTCTTAGAATAATTTTTTTTTTTTATTTTAATCCTTCTTTTATTAGACTAGATTTCTTATTTTATTTGTATTTTTTTCTTTATTAAGAGTGATAACAGTGATATTTTTTGGAATAAATTATTTTTAATCGTTCTTTTATTAGAATAGATTATATTTCTTATTTCTTAGAAACGATATTTCTTAGAATATATTTTTTTCTAATCCTTGTTCTATTAAAATAGATTTTTTATTTTTATTTTAATTCGAGGTCCATTATTTTAATCTTAAATTTGTTTTTTAATCCAATATTTGAGTCTAAACTACAAAAATAAATGGAAACAATATATGAACACCCAATGCACAACATATTCTCTAAAGCATCCAACAAGTACGAACGACTGTAAATCCCTGTGTAAAATGGCTCTTTCCTTCTAGAGCCTCATTTCTCTGTATCTCAGTTTCAAAGAAACAAGTAAAAACCAGCCTTAATTCTCTGTATCTCAGTTTCAAAGAAACAAGTAAAAACCATGTTCATGATATTTTGACTTTTCTTTTACTCCTCCCACATTCCTGCCATAGAAAAGTCGCCTAGCAAAGCCCCTTGACACTATTCGGACAGAGCAATCACCGTACTTGGCTTACAACGGATTGTTTTTCGTCTTTGCAATGCTCCTTGAAAATGAGTACTGAGGAGTATATTTAAAGCCAAACTCTGGCTTCTACCATGGCTTCAGAGATTTCATCAGAGTATTTATAATGGCTAACAACCCGTTGGCCCTATTATTTTAATATTTCATAATATTTACTATGTGGGTAATAAACTATGGATTTTTTTGTGCTTTTTCTATCGCATGCATTCCTGCTGATGGACCTATTTTTATCCTTTGTTGCGGCGGCAACCTTGCTAATCTTGGTTCAGTGAACCATCTTGAGCCTTTATATTAAAGAGTAGAAATTTTAATGAATATTGAGAGATTGACGGAGCGTTGAGTTACGTAAGTTAGCGAAGAATTGTTTTTGCATACTTTTTCAGAAATGTATTATTTTTAACTTAATTATAGCCTAAGGATTTACAATCATAGCTTTCAGTTTTATTCCAGCAATTTACAACCAGCCTGGAATTTGCACCCCCGGGCAGGGACTACCGCTACGGCAGTAGCTCCCTTGTTTTATTAATTGTTAGAAAAACAATACATGTCAATACAATACGATACAATTAATAGTGACACTTTCGCTAATGTCATCCTCCTTAATTTGCCAAACTGAAACATTCAAGCACACTTCTGAATCCATGATGAATCTATTAAAGAGAATTCACCATTGAAGTTTGTCCGGATCAACATAGAACTTGATACGCCAAGTTTAAAAAAAAAACACACAATATGATAAACAAATCCAAATATCTTGCTCCCGTGCTTTTAAATGCTGGATGAAAATTATTATTTTTTTATTCCTTTTCTATAATAGTTTCCTTTTCATTTTTTGTTTACTTTTATTTAAATGATTTTTTAATTTAAATTATATTTGCATAGGCAAAAGAGAGACCAATACTATAAATACTATATTTTTTTCTAGAAAAAAATATTTTTGTAATGACCCCGGTAATTTATAAGTAATTCTTCTGTTATTACCTTAGAGGTAAAAACATTTGGACAAGGAATTATTGTTTCTTTTATATAATGATTGGAAATGTATTAATTCAGAATTTGAGCATGAATTAAAATTACATATAGTAACTTCGCGTATGGAAGTTATTCTCTTTATTGATAAGGATATATAAAAAAAAAAAAAACAGTCCCCAACAAGGGAAGGGAAAAACCCTAACTGTTTTCTTCTTCCTTTGGAAAAACATAGGAAGGAGACCGGGCTATTAAGGAACAAACGGGAAAAGAAAAGGAAAAGCATGTTATGTCTCATTAGGATAAGATAACATGGCACAGTTGGTCGTGCATTAGATTTGCTGAAGACAATGGTCTGGCAGCAAATACGCTTGGGGGGAGACTTGACTCTATTAATAAGTCTCGTGGATGGGAGGAAAGACAAGCAGAACACAACTTCCCAAACCTAGAAGAGGTGGGAAAACAGTGAGAGTGGAACACAGTTAAGTATGACTGTGGATTCCATCTTGTTCATTAAAGATTGTGTCATTAAGAAGCACTTCAGTAGTATTAAAAGATAATATAGATAAATTGATGTTCAAAAAAAAAAAAAACTTAGCAGAAGCCTGTAAGAGAAAAAGTTATGGGCATGTTCAGAAACAAGAATGGTAAAACCTGATTAGGCCAGCGTAAAGGGTTTTCTTGCTTAAGAAGTTTACAGGTGTCCGCGAAGACTCTTGTTACTCCTTAGAAACAAGAAAGGGAAACTTGGGAGATTGTAGATTACATATAAAAAAATAAAATGTTATAAAGTAATGACCTCAGATTATTTGGTTATTTGAGAACTTTAAACAAAAATAAAACGATATCATAAACAAACATTAGAAATAAAGATACATATATATAGTGCGAGAGTACCTGTGGAGGAAAAGCACAGGATAAAAACTCTCTGTAATCCAGTATTCCCGAAATAGCAACTGTAACAATAATTATCCCAGATATATATATAAATTCAACAGAAAATGAGGGTTTTAATGCCACGGATGTAGTCAGGACAATGCCCACTCAATGCGGTAGAATCTCATTGAAAACTATACGACTGGGCGGAAATGTCTAAACAAATTGCAAGATTGGAAATAAAATCATTATTTAACACATGTATGCTCAAACATCTTCCATTAAGAGATAAATGGAACACATAAATCCTGACGGACGAGTTCATTATACTATAATGGACCAAACCAAATAATGAATACAGTCACGGTATATTATCACGGGTGTCGAATGAAAAAATACTAGAACATAAACATTGAACAAAAATCATTCGCATATGATTTATTACTGTGCGATACATATATATATATATATCAATCATTCAAATCTACCAAATACCTAACGAAGAAATAACTCTGTGAGTACTGAATGAAATAGTTTCAATAACCAATGCTATGCCGAGACCTGTAGGGAGAATCCTTAGAATGGTTCTAAAGATTCGAGACCCAGGCTCAGAATCACTCATTTGCAGTGGAACCAAAGAAAAATGCAAAAAATACATATCAACCATGATTGTATTAACAAAATGAAACTTCATACAAGAACGTGAAGTCGGGTAGAACCCGACCGGAAGATACGACAAATGCTGAAACAAATCACATTATTTTGATATACATAAAGTCTCGGCCAGCCAAACTAATAATCAACGAGTACTGTGTTTATATTACAAACAGTTCATCCACCGAACGATTGTCCTTAAACAAACGAAAAACACTATGATATAATCATCTGAGACTTATGAGGTTAGAAACCCCATCAAGGCAAATTCATAAGCGGCTCCCACAGCCGAGAACATGCGTGACAACCTCCGAAAATGTCAATAGAACCTGTCAAATAAATGAATATGGTTAAGTCGTGGAACCGGCGACCTACCAATCGGTAGTTTGGTAACCAAATTTGGGTACACTCACCTGGTTGGTTCATGGCATGCGAACCAAGATGGCTACCCTTCCACCTTCAGTGTTGAACGGCTCCAACCCTGTCAACCACACCAGGAAACCAGTTGGTATTTCGATGTCTTATGTAAGATTCTCAGAAATTACAGCTAAGGATTATAGAATGGATTACCTACAGCATTAGCATAAGTCTCTAACCCTCGGCTCACCTTTGAAGTAGAAAGAATGATCAGGTAAACCCTGTAACAACTCACCTCCAAGCGAAGAGGAAAGTCATTAAAACTCTGTAACCCGCACCATCGATTTAAACAGGAAACAGCGAAATAAACAAAATACACTCTGAGCTCACCATGAACAGAACAACAAACAGTAAGTCTCGACGTTGGTTTGCCTCATACAGAATCGACGAAGCAGAGCACTGTAACATCTCACCCGCGGAGGAGACGCATTGGAGCCATCACCGGAAGAGCTCTCTGGAAGCAAGCACATACAAAATGAAGTCTGAATCCTTTGAATGGTGTGTTGTAAACAGGGCAAATGACCCTTACCGTTCGATCGAGCAGAACAAAAAACCATCGTTGATCTCCCTCAAAATCCAGAGGAATGATTTACCTTACGGAAGGTGATAAATGTCAACAACAATCCCGGAAGTGCCAGCGCCGAAAGGCAAGTGAACCTCGAGAGAGAGTTCCACCTGTCACACCCTCGAGTAGTTGATATAAATGACTTTGGAAAAATCAACCATCAGGGTACTGCAGCATTAACGTATCATTTAAATCGTATTTCAATCAAAGGTAAGCATTAGGCTCCTTACCATATTCGTGACATGATCATTTTAATCTTTCATGACATGATTAATGTAATGTGCTAATAAATGTAAATCCAACATACCCTTTTACCATAGTATGTGGCACAATAATGGTATTGTGTGGATAGTGTAATAATTAATTAATTTTTTTTTACTGCCAGTATTTAGTTAATAAGTGTTGTGACATGTGGTATCAGAGCCCAGTTACAAAACTGAGGCCTCTGGGAAAATCAAATAAATTTTAAAAAAATATGAATAACAGTGGGATACAGGAGTGTTATCAATGATAAAAAAAATTATATACATCTAACCAATTACTTGCTACTAGTATGCTAATGTTTCTTATTGTTGTTGTTAACTTCATGATCAAGGGGGAAACATAGGAATCCAAGGAACTACAGCATGAGAAGGACAGATCGTGCATCTTGCAAACATGCAGTGGGACAAGGGGCACATGGTCCCGAAAACAATCCTGAGCTATGGGTACAACTTGGGGAGGAAGCCAGAGTTATGAACCATGCAATTTTGGAAATAGTGCAAGAGCTTAAAAATGAGATGGCTCGCTTACAAGAAGACAATGCATGATTAACAATGGAGCAGGAAAGAATTTTAAAAAGTTTGTCTGATAGACAGAATCAACCGCCAGTTAATCCTAGTACGGAATAACAGAGAATGTTAGAAGAACAGAACCATCATATACCTCCGGAAAGGTCAGAAGAACAAGAGGAATGTTCTGACAATGCATTTGAACAACAAACTTCAAAGAGACAAAAGATGGAGTTGCAAGGAGAGTTCCACAAGATTAAGCCACCACACCTTGACGAGGAACAAGAAGAAGCAGCGGAAGCATGGCTAATTAACATGAATAAATATTTTCAGCTGTACGAGTATGACCATAACCTTAAAGCACAGTTGGCTATTTTTCAATTGCAGGGAAAGGCCACCCTATGGTGGGAAGAAGTCAAGATAGTAATGGGAGTGACTGAGCAAACAATTACTTGGGAAAATTTTCAAAGGTACTTTAAGGAGAGATATTTAACTGAATGTTTCTACGATGAAAAGGCAAGAGAATTCCATGATCTGCGGTTAGGACAGGACACTATGGATGAATTTATCACCCGTTTCACCTCCTTGCTACGCTATGTGTCGTATATACGAGAGGAAAAAGCAAAAGTACAACGATTTGTTAGCAGTCTGCCACCATATATGCGGGAGAGGATTGAATTTGATAATCCAAAATCAATGGACCAAGCCATCCGTAAAGCCAGAATCTATTATCAACAAAGTAAACAAAAAGGGGAGACTGCTGGCAGAAAATGGAACGAGAAAAAGTGTTGCAAGTCAATCAACCATAACAAAGGGAATCGCAGCGGCAAAGGAAATGGCAAAGGACCAAATAGCACAAGTATACCCAGAACTGCATCTAAATTTAAGATGACCAATGAATCCAGGGTCAACAAACAACATGTCAGATTGGACAGCGAAGGGGCAGCCAGACCTCAGGTATAGTGTTGGGGTTGTTGGGGACCACACTACGTTAAAAACGGTCCACAACGGAAGGGAGCGGAACAACTATCCCAAATCCATGAAGCCTCAACAATTGGCGAAGTTGGACGTAGCGTACCAAGAATTAATGCAGCTCTGGATGATCGACAAGCGGAATATCAACCAACCATGGTCGAATTTTTAGGTAAAATCTCAGACCTTAGCATAGCTATTTTAATTGACCCGGGGGCTACACTAAGTTATGTGAGTCCAAAGGTAGTATAACGTTGTAAATTGTAGCCTATGAAATTCAAAAACCCATGTCTAGTACAGCTAGCTACGGGAGCCAAGAGGCAAGTAACAACAAAAATTAATGATTGTTCTTTCACCACAGCCGGACAACCAGTAATGGCCAATCTGAATGTACTCCCTCTTGGTTCATACGATATTCTAATTGGTATGGATTGGTTGGAAAGACACTGGTCGTTAGTTGATAGTAAAACCAAGATTATTTATTATAGAGATCAGCAGGGAGCTAGAAAAGAGATGCAAGGAATTAAGCGACCCGTGCAGGTCCGACCAATAACTGCAACCCAACTAGCAAAATGTATCCTAAAGGGGTGCCAAATTTATGCTATTCAAGTAGGCTATATGGATTCCAAGGACAAAACAACTACCTTAGAGAATATTCCTATAATACAAGAATTTGCAGATGTATTTCCGGAAGAAATTCCCGGATTACTGGCAAAGAGGAATATAGACTTTACTATTGAATTGGTACCAGGCGCACCCCTAGTATCACGAGTGCCCTATAGAATGAGTGTGCATGAATTAACAGAATTGAAAATGCAAGTGCAAGAACTACTAGATAAAAACCATATTCAACCAAGCATGTCTCCTTGGGGAGCCCCAGTATTATTCGTCAAGAAAAAGGACGGAACCCTTCGGATATGCATTGATTACCGACAGTTGAACAAACTAACCATCAAAAATAAATATCCATTACCACGGATTGACGAACTGTTTGATCAAGTGCGAGGTGCAACTGTATTCTCTAAGATTGATTTGCGATCAGGTTACCACCAGATCCGAATTGAGGAGGATATTGCTAAAACAGCTTTCAGGACAAGGTATGGTCATTATGAATTTGTAGTACTTCCTTTCGGGTTAACTAATGCCCCTGCAACTTTCATGTGCTTAATGAACAACATTTTTCATCGATACTTGGATCGATTTGTGCTGATATTTATCGATGATATATTAATATACTCCCGCACCGTCGAAGAGCACCAGGAACACCTTAGAATGGTGCTCCAGACCCTTTGAGAGCAACATTTATACGCTAAGTTTAGTAAGTGTGATTTCTTTAAAGAATAAATTCAGTACTTGGGTCATATAATCACCAAAGATGGGATCGCAGTGGATCCAGAAAAGATAAAGGCCATCATGGAGTGGCCTATACCAAGGGATGTAGCATATATCCGGTCGTTTATGGGATTAGCCGGGTATTATAGGCGATTTGTGGAGGGATTCTCCAAAGTGGCTTTTCCCTATCACCTCTTTGCAGAAAAAGGGGAAAGCATTCCAATGGACCCCAAAATGTCAAACAAGCTTTGAGCAATTAAAGCATCTGCTTACCTCAACGCCTATTTTGAGTATAGCTGATCTTGACAAGGACTATGTTGTATGTACTGATGCAATCAAGGAAGGATTGGGAGGCATCTTAATGCAAGAAGGTAAAGTGATTGCGTATGAGTCAAGAAAATTAAAAGAGCATGAACAGAAATATTTTGCGTATGATTTGGAGCTGGCTGCGGTTATAGATGCCTTAAAAATGTGGTGACATTACCTTTTTGGAAGGAAGTTTTTATTGCTAACTGACCATCATAGTCTAACCAATTATTTTAGTCAGCCCACCTTAATTGCTAGGCAAGCTCGGTGGGTGGACTTTTTAAGTGATTTTGATTTTGATATTAAACATTTGCAGGGGAAGGAAAACTGAGTGGCAGATGCCTTAAGTCGAAAGGTACAAAACTTGTACGAAATCTCCCTCAGTAGTTGGAAAAGTTCTCTTTTGGAAATAATAAATAAATCAGCAGAGTAGGATGCTGAATACCAACAAATAAAACAACAATTACAGTAGTCTAACAGTGAGAAAGACCAGCAAGAGTATGAGTTGGATGATGCAGGGATGTTGTACTACAAGAAAAGGTTGTATGTACCAAACCAAAGCAATATTAAAAATCTAATATTGGATGAATTCCACACTAGCAACTACGCAGGTCATCCGGGCTGTCAGAAAATGATCAATGCAATTCGGAAAAATTATTTTTAGCCAGGAATGAAGAAAAACATGGCTGAATACTTGGCTTGGTGTCTAGAATGCCAACAAATTAAAGCTGAACATCAGCACCCAGCAGGGTTACTACAACCATTACCTATTCCAGAATGGAAATGGGAAACTATTTCCATGGACATTATCACTGGATTACCCAAAACAAAGAAGAACAACGATTCCATTATGGTGGTAGTGGACAAGTTGAGTAAAGATGCACATTTCATACCTATGCAATCTACGTACAAGGCTACCTAGATCGCTCATATTTTCATGTAGAACGTGTTCAAGTTACATGGGCTTCCAAAAACAATAATTTCGGATCGTGATGTGAAATTCACATCCACTTTTTCGAGAACATTATTTGTTGAATTAGGAACTCAGCTGAACTTTAGTATAGCATACCATCCTCAAACTGACGGACAGACAGAACGGGTAAACCAAGTAGTTGAGGATATGTTAAGGGCTTATGGAATGCAGTAACCCATGTTGTCGGAAGAATATTTGCACCTGGTGGAATTCGCATATAACAATGTGTATCATACCTCAACCCAAATGAGTCCTTTCGAAGTTCTATAGGGCCGAAAATGTCGAACACCTTCGAGTTGGGGTGGACCAGAGGATAGGTTGAGTTTAGGCCCTGATATGCTTAAAGACATGGAAGACATAGTGAAAAGGGTACGTGCAAATTTGAAAGCTACTCAAGACAGATAGAAAAATTTTGCTGACCGAAAAAGAAGATTTAAAGAATACCAAGTTGGAGACCATGTTTACATCAAAATTCAAGCCAAAAAGAGTACTTTATAGTGGAGCGTGTGTGCCAAATTGGCACCCCGATACTATGGACCTTTCGAAGTGTTGGCAAGAGTAAGAACAGTAGTGTACCAACTCGCCCTGCCAAGCCACATCCGGGTTCATAATGTGTTTCATGTTTGAGTGTTATAAAAATATGTCTATGACCCTAGACATGTGATTAGATGGCAAGATATTCAGGTGGGAGTTGTTGCGACAAAAAAAAAAAAAAAAAAAACTTGAAAAAGGAATCATTGTGTTTTTTAAAAAACAAAAAAAAACAAAAAAATTGTCTTAGAATATTGTATGATGCAGGTCGAACCGAAAGGAGAGGTCTTGGTCAAACCTCTGAGCATTCTCGACCGGAGAGAAGTGCAGCTGCGGAAACGAGTTATTACCCAAGTTAAGATACAATGGCGACACTTTGGGCCTGAGGAGGCCACTTGGGAAGATGAAACATTGATGAAGAGGACATATCCAGAACTATTCGTGACCGAGAGACATCGGGACGATGTCCAGTCTCAGGGGGAGGAGATGTAATGACACCGATAATTTATAAGTAATTCTTTTTTTATTACCTTAGAGGTAAAAACATTTGGACAAGGAATTATTGTTTCTTTTATATAATGATTGGAAATGTATTAATTCAGAATTTGAGCATGAATTAAAATTACATATAGTAACTTCGCATAAGGAAGTTATTCTCTTTCTTGATAAGGATATAAAAAAAAGACAGTTGCCAACAAGGGAAGGGAAAAACCCTAATTGTTTTCTTCTTCCTTTAGAAAAGCATAGGAAGGAGACTGGGTTGTTAAGGAACAGACGGGAAAAGAAAAGGAAAAGCATGTTATGTCTTGTTAGGATCAGATAGCATGGCACAGTTGGTGCATTATATTTGCTGAAGACAGTGGTCTGGCAAATACGCCCTGGGGGAGACTTGACTCTATTAATAAGTCTCGTGGATGGGAAGAAAGACAAGGAGAACATAGTTTCCCAAACCTGGAAGAGGTGGGAAAAAAGTGAGAGCGGAACACAGTAAGTATGACTGTGGATTCCATCTTGTTAATTAAAGACTGTGTCATTAAGAAGCACTTTAGTAGTAGTAAAAGATAATATAGATAAACTGATGTTCAAAAAAAAAAGAAGCTTAGCAGAAGCCTGTAAGAGAAATAGTTATGGGCCTGTCCAGAAATAAGAATGGTAAAACCTGATTAGGCCAGGGTAAGGGTTTTCTTGCTTAAGAAGTTTACAGGTGTCCGCGAAGACTCCTGTTACTCCTTAGAAACAAGAAAGGGAAACCTGGGAGATTGTAGATTACATATAAAAAAAGAAAATGTTATAAAGTAATGACGTCAGGTTATTTGGTTATTCGAGAAATTTAAACAAAAATAAAAATGATATCATAAACAGACATTAGAAATAAAGATACATATATACAGTGCGAGAGTACCTGTGGAGGAAAAGCACAGGATAAAAACTCTTTGTAATCCAGTATTCCCGAAATAGCAACTGTAGCAATAATTATCCGAGATATATATATAAATTCAACAAAAAATCAGGGTTTTAATACCATGGATGTAGTTAGGACAATGCCCACTCAATGCGGTAGAATCTCATTGAAAACTATACGGCTGGGCGGAAATGTCTAAACAAATTGCAAGAGTGGAAATAAAATCATTATTTAACACATGCATACAGAGATAGCTTCCATTAAGAAATAAATGGAACACATAAACCCTGACGGACGAGTTCATTACATTGTAATGGACAAAACCAAATAATGAATACAGTCACAGTATATTATCACGAGTGCCGAATGAAAAAATACCAGAACATAAACCTTGAACAAAAATCATTCGCATATGATTTATTACTGTGCGATACATATATATAAATCAATCATTCAAATGTACCAAATACCTAACGAAGAAATAATTGTGCGAGTACTGAATGAAATAGTTTCAATAACCAATGCTATTTCGAGACCTGTAGGGAGAATCCTTAGAATGGTTCTAAAGATTCGAGACCCAGGCTCGGAATCACTCATTTGCAGTGGAACCAACGTGGAAATACATATCAACCATGATTGTATTAACAAAAAGAAACTTCATACAAGAAAGTGAAGTCGGGTAGAACCCGCCCGGAAGATACAACAAGCCCTGAAACAAATCACATTTTGAGATACATAAAGTCTCGGCCATTCAAACTAATAATCAACTAGTACTGTGTTTATATTACAAACAATTCATCCACTGGACGATTGTCCTTAAACAAACAAGAAACACTATGATATAATCATCTGAGACTTATGAGGTTAGAAACCCCATCAAGGCAAATTCATAAGCGACTCTCACAGTCGAGAACAAGCGTGACAACCTCCGAAAATGTAAATAGAACCTGTCAAATAAATGAATATGGTTAAGCCGTGGAACCGGCGACCTACCAATCGGTAGTTTGGTAACCAGATTTGGGTACACTGACCTGGTTGGTTCATGGCATGCGAACCGAGATGGCTACCCTTCCACCTTCAGTGTTGAACGGCTCCAACCCTATCAACCACACCAGGAAACCAGTTGGTATTTCAATGTCTTATGGAACATTCTCAGAAATTACAACTAAGGATTATAGAATGGATTACCTACAGCATTAGCATAAGTCGAAAACCCTCGGCTCGCCTTTGAAGAAGAAAGAATGATCAGGTAAACCCTGTAACAGCTCACCTCCGAGCGAAGAGGAAAGTCATTAAAACTCTGTAACCCCCACCGTCGATTTAAACAGGCAACAACGAAATAAACAAAATAGACTCTGAGCTCACCATGAACAGAACAGCAAACAGTAAGTCTCGATGTTGGTTCACCTCATACAGAATGGGCGAAGCAGAGCACTATAACAACTCACCTGCGGAGGAGACGTATGGAGCCATCGCCGGAAGAGCTCTCTGGAAGCAAGCGCATACAAAATGAAGTCTGAATCCTTCGAACGGTGCGTTGTAAACAGGGCAAATGACCCTTACCGTTCGATCGAGCAGAACGAACAACCATCGTTGATCTCCCTCAAAATCTCGAGGAATGATTTACGTTACGAAAGGTTATAAATGTCAACAAAGATCCCGGAAGTGCCAGTGCCGAAAGTCAAGTGAACCTCGAGAGAGAGTTCCACCTGTCACACCCTCGGGTAGTTGACATAAATGACTTTGGAAAAATCAACCATCAGGGTAGTGCGTGCAGCATTAACGTATCATTTAAATCATATTTCAATCAAAAGTAAGTGTTAGGCTCCTTACCATATTCATGACATGATCATTTTAATCTTTCATGACATGATTAATGTAATGTGCCGATAAATGTAAATCCAACATACCCTTTTACCATAGTATTTGGCATGATAATGGTATTGTGCGGATAGTGTAATAATTAATTATTATTTTTTTTACTGCCAGTATTTAGTTAATAAGGGTTGTGACAATTTTACTCTTGTAATTTAATTGCCACCAATCCTTAAGTGGATCTAACCACACCACAGGGAAAATCATAAAAATAAATGTTACATATACTTGATTTTGATTTTGATTTTGTTTCAATAAGATTTAAAAAATTAATTAATTGAGATACCTGCGATGCCTAAAATCGAGTAGAAATAGGAAATTTGAAAATAAGATTTAAATTCATATAGTTAAAAGATGAGAAGAAAATATTGATTAATTTAACTTTTGCTATATAAAATTTAAAGATTGTAAATTACATAGAATGTGTATTTTAGTAAATTTTAACAATCAATATTTATATTCAGAAATCTTTGAGAAACATTATTAAATAATATTTATTATAACATAAAATTGTCATTCAATTATATTTTAATTTAATGAAAAGTTTTATTTTTATAAAATAAAATATTATATTTTTTCTCATAATTATATAAAAAAACAGCTCAAAACTATCTACCAGTAAAAAGTTCCGAGTAATACAGTCTTCTCTTTCTATTTTGACAACAGATGTCATTCTTTTAAGAAAAACGCTACAGAGTCCGTTGAAAGTACGCTTCGTCAAATATGTTGTCCTATTGGTCAAATAAAAACAGCATCACAATAAAATACCATTAATCCACTAATCTAAAACGAAGAAAGATAGTAAATACCTTTTCATTGGGTTTCTCCTCAATAATGTGGGAAGACCTTGAAGAGTTTTTAACACCGACAAGTTTTCATCCATTTCCATGACCTTTTCTTCAACTTCATGATCATCGAAAGAGATTTCTTCAAACCTATCCGCATGGTTTCTGTCACTACGCATCCATACCGCAAAACCCTTTAGATTTTAGCACGCTAGAAAATGAAGCGTTGAGACATTGAAAGTTTAGCGGAACTGGCCTCCAATTTAAAAAACTACCTTTGATTTATATCTCTGACTATGCTTCAATTCTATATCATTTTGAAACTAGTTACCCTCATACACCTACAGCAACAACGAACAGTTCTCTTCCAATCTTTTCTCACCATAGCATTGTCAGCACACTAAGTTCTGGAAAGTATATACTCACAAATGATATTAAAATGATTAAAGCATACTCACAAACAATTATCAGCTTTATTCTTTTCCATTTCTGGATAACTATTCATTTTATATAAATAATGAAGAATTAACGTGAACCTCAAAATTGGTTCATATCCACCATTTCTAGAGTATGAAATTCATATCCACCATTTCTAGAGTATGAAATTTTATCCCTTCAATATTCTTCCTACTATCTATTATAAGTAAATCTACTCAAACCTTCCAAATATACACAGTACATTAGCAACAAATCCATCCTTAAGCGGGTTAGTCCAGAAGGTTTTAAACAGTATTACAATAATAAATTTGAGAATGTGACGGAAATCGTTTTATGAATTTTGATTTAAACTCTAAAGTGCACATTACTAAAAATATTTGATTTCGTCAGTTTCATAGTAAATTTAATCACGATTTAGAGTTTAGATAACGGAATTCTATAAAATCAAGTGTGAATGTAGAGATTGTAAGAAGATGAGAGTAGAGAAAAATTATGTTTTTTTTACTGCGATGTGCCCACGATGTAATGTCCGTTATATATTTACATATTGTGAAATATTAACGGGATTAACAAAAATTTAGTTAGGTTTGATTTCTTGATAATCACTCTTCATGTTCCATTTTCACCTTAAATCTTTTACTGTGAAAAAAGGGATAAACAGTGGGAGAAAAACGGACCTGGGCGTTGGGAATTAACTTATGACTGTCATTCACCGGATAAGAGACTTGGCTCTCCATCCAAAATCTGACAACGATCACATTCCATTGAAATGGAATTGGAGATCCTCTACATGGAGGAGATTAGGGATTTCGCCACTGTTGGGTATTTTTTTTTGCTTCTATGTTTGGGATGGATAAATACCAAAACCATACAATATAAAACACAGAGCCTATGCTCTTGTTTCCTTTGCTCCAAGATCTTTTACACAGAGAAGTCCTTTTAAAATTAATTACACAGGACAGAGTATTTCACCACCATAAAATTTCATTCATTAAACAAAACATTTACATATTCATCCTCTTTCACTCAGAGGGATTTACCAAAACATTTTCACATAAGTTACTCTGTCTCCTATGAAATTTTACACCACTGTGTGTAAATATTTCATTTACATTCACTGCTGTGTGAAAACAAAATTACAGAGAGTTACAGAGTTACCTTTTCACCTGTGTGAAACA
>APFE030266516.1:0-27383 GCA_000404065.3 Pinus taeda | reverse complement strand
AGAGAATGAATAATTTTTCCAAATAGCGTAATCTTGGCAGATTCTAGATAGGAAGAGAATCAAAGGAGCCCAACTGCTTAATCTGGGCCCTTGCAAGAGATAAGGGTAGATTTAGATAGGAGGGCAGTCAAAAGAAAAAGAGGACAATCAGGGTTTGCTAATTCAAGTGCACCCATTTCAAGCGAAGAAAAAATGTTAGGAGTATTAATCTGGGTAGGTAGTGTGAGGTTGCAGAAGTAAACATGCTATTACCATTTGGTTTATCAAAAAAGGCTCATCTCATGTGTAAGTTGCCACCTTGGCAGCTGATTGGCAGTACAACAAGGAAGTATGACTAATTCCCCTTCATTTCCCCAAAAACCATTTACTAACATCCCCTGAAGGACCGTGGGATCTGCCCAAGCAATCCAGTTTCACTCCATTCTTATTAAAGGCAAGTTGACAAGTGAGTTGACTTAGTGAAAAGAAGCCACATTTCTTATGTAAAAATTAATCTTTACATAATCTGTTCACTTCCCTATGTTTCAGTTTCTACTCTATAAACTTAGCATGCACACATCCCTCCTCATTTCTCAGAACTCATATTAACATCTAATTCTATTATATAGCTCCCTTAACCATGTTTCCCTACCCCTACTCTAAAAGAGACTATATAAAAACCCCATAAATACTAAATATCCCACCCCTTGGCAATTATAGCCAAATAAACCAAAGTCGGGAAGAAATTAGGTCCACTTGGGGCCCACTGTTAATCCGTCCACGTTCACTCGGGATTTATTTGACTCTTGGTTGAATAAATAACCTTATTAACCCTCCCCCACTTTCTATTTCTGGGATTTATCAATATTTGATTAATAAATAGTCGAAACCCGAAATTACTCTAACCTTAACCTAAAGTTAAAACCCACCCGCGGCTACAAATATTTCATTGTTTAATGAGCGCGCACTTGTGCTAAACCTCGAGCATTTTCCCCTCCTGTCTACTGTCGGATCAGCCCTCCCAGATCCGACGGCCCTCGTGCATATCGGGCGCCCCATTGCGATGCTTCGTTAGCACTCGATATCCGACGGTTTTACCGGTGTACACGGGGACAGATGGCGGCATCCGATTACATCGGGCCGCCCTTGACGAATACCACCTCTGTACCAAAGGCGGTCCGGTGCAATCCAAAACCGCCCTTCCCCCATGTGATATTAGCTCCGTGTCACCCTGCCACGTCGCTTCCACCTCACCCTTTCCTGCCTGCGCCTTGCTGACATCACCTGCCACCATACTGTACTTGTGCCATGTCGCCAGCTGACGTCATCAACCTGCCACCGTGTCCACTGCCACATCAGCTGCCATGTCATCTTCCATACCCGCTACCCGACAAAAAATATGTCATGATGATGTCATCCTGGGAAAACGCCAAAAAACCCCAAAAGCGCCAAAACTCTAAAAGTTGGGTTAAAAGTCGTGAAAAGGACTATTTTAGTGTATTTCTATTTTCACTGTGAAGACAACGTTCATGTGTTTTTTCCGATTTTCCGCACTTCTGGAACTTCAGCACCCTGTCAACTTGCAAATCTGACGTCGTGGTCCATCTCAACAACTTAATTCCTACTTGTCAAGTGCCTCAGGCGTCCTCATAATAGGTATTTACCCAATTTTACACCCCGAAACCCTGTTTTCATGCTTCTCTATTCAAAATTCTGAAAATAACTCGCTTGTGGCTTTTTAAGGTACTTCCACCAATCACCCATTGCCCTACACTTATCATTTGAGCTAGTCGTTCTCTATAAACTTACAGTCTGAGCTCATTTCCTCTGCAAAAAGGGTTATTCCTCCACTCTGTTTGTTCATGGTCGCCTTTGAAATACTAAAATTTCTGTGTTATTAAGTCAAGACACCCAAGTGTCCTATTTTTCATTGGTTCTAGCGTTTTTTCCTAAAAGGGAATCCTTAATTTCCTTTCCCATATGAAAACTTTTGCCCCTTAGGCGAAACTCGGACACCATCCTCTCAGCATTGTGTCGAGTGTAACCTAACCTCTAATTCTGGCCCATTTCTGTAAAAAAAAAACTCAGCCGGAGTACTGCCACTCTTCTGCGTATCATGAACTCTACACTGTGAGGTCCATTTAAAATAAAAATCAGTGGTTGTACCTGTCATAGTGGCCTCAGAGCCTCAAACTCTACCTCCTGTTGCTATCTCGCCTTTACTCTAGTCCATCAAAACAATACAGAATATGGAGGCCCCAGTAGCCCTGAACATTGCCCCTCTAAATGCCCCACACATGGACTTGGAGTGGCTACCTCTAGCAGACAGAGACTTCCAGATCGAGGACATGAGAGGCTTTGTTTCTCACCTTAAAACTGTCTGCCAATTTAAAAATAGTTACAGAGATAACACTGATCCCCTGGGAATTTGGCAATCCAGTATGCCTATCTATTACCTTCCACAAGTCAATGTGCTACCTGATTTCATCCACCTCTATCATGCACGCTATGCACCCACTCTGAGAGCAATCCTCAGCCTGTATGGGTCTGTGTTGTTTTATATCACTCCTCAATCCATCAATCAAATGCTGAATTATGAGCCTCCTCAGTCCTTGGTACCTCTCACCCTGAAACATCTGATTGACAACACTATAAGGCTTTCTAGGGAAGAGATACTAAGAGTTAATCAGCTATTCATGATACCAAAATATCAAAGTGATCATCCTCCACCATATCATCAGGTTTCATTCAATGAAACAGGCAGGCTCATGGTGGATATGATTTCCTACATCTTAGGATGCAAGACATGAGAGTTTGTAGATGAGACAGTGTTCCAGTTATTAGCAATATTTACCCCAGGGTAGTCCCCTGCCGTCATGTATGACTATGCCACATTCATAGCCAACAAAATACATGAGAAATTCATGAAGATGGATAGGGAAAGAGTTTTCAAGTACACCTCCTACATTTATCATCTGCTACTTTACTATCACCCTGATAGTTTTAAAGTCCCTCTCATGAAATTTGATTCAAGAGGAGAGAGGAGATCTGTAATCTTTTGGACTTCAGTATTTCATAGAGTCCACTGTTCTCCCTATACTTATTGTGAATTTATTTACCTCTTTATCTACCCAGCTACTTGTCTATTATTGGAGACTCCTCCTCCCAGACTTACTGCCGAAATGCAAAGAATTTTGCATCTTTCCAAAGAGTGCAGCATTGGGGATTGGTACTTTTACCAAAACCATACAGTAATCAGAATTTATGGGAGTGAGTTGCCCCCTTATAAGCTGCCAAGGTATGTTCCCATGAGGCTCTTTTCCTTATAATACTTTAGACAGTTCAGCCATGCAGACCTAGTGCACTTCCATGGCAAAAACAAGAAGGCATAGTTGAAAATCAGACATCAACTGGGTCCCTTTGTTTCCAACAAAAGGGAAGAAGCCTGGAAGGATGTAGATAATATGTTGAGAGAGGAGATGTTGTTAAAGCAAAGCTTCTACTAGTCACCATATGACCCCGAACACTTCATAAGCTTTAGGAGAATCAAACATAAGCTCTCAGGGTATGTGCACCAACCAATTCCTCACATTGAGCAATATGCCAATTTACCAGAATGGGTAGAAGGTTCTTTAGATGATGAACAAATTTCTGAAGAAGAAAAATTACAGAAAGACATGAAAGAAGTTGAGAAAAGAATTGACCTGGAATATGTTGCACAGGTCACCTTCATACAGCCACAACCATTGGGAGCAAGCACATCAACTGCTGCTGCACTGCAGCCAGAGAAGGAAACCACATCATCAGCGAAAAAGGACAAAGAAATTGAGGACTCTGAGGAACAAAGCACAATGGAGGAACAAGAGGAGAAGCTTTCTCCGAATCTGGAGAAAGGCCAAGAACAAAGTCCCTCAACACAAGAAAAAGCACCTGAAATTCCTGTGTTGCCGACTCCTCAACATGAAGAAAGAGGTATGAAGAGGGACCAAGCAGAGAATACGCCTACAGGTACTTCAACCAATCAGCAAGGGGAGAAAAGGCAAAGGTTAAACCCCTATGCTGAAGAAGAGATCACAGAGGAAACTCTTGGAAACTTAAGAGGTGAGGGGACTTCTGGGCAGCAGATCCCTCCTATCTTGGAGACATCGGCCAGCTCCTTCCAGCATGAGCACGATAGAAAACTAGGTGGGGAGGTTTCATCCTTCAAACAGCAGACACAAAAGGGCTCAGACATTAAAAGGGCATTTACTGAAATCAAAGCTAGGAACGAACCAATAAGGTTCCAGCTGTATAACCAACTGTTAAGGATGGCCCCAACAAATCAACAGAGGCTGATGGCAGCCTATGACATGGAAGCAGGGAAAATAACTTTAAGTCATTTCAGACCCACCGTGTAGCAACCACAATCAGCTGCAGACTACATAAGAACCAATCTGGAAGTCCTTTCCAAGGACATACATCCAATAGACCAGATTGAGTTGCACAAGCAGACATGAGAAATGGTGTACTCAATTCTGGCAGATAAGGCTCTACTAGCTCATATATTGCAGAACTCCTTGTACAATACCTCTGCCCAGCTAAAGTTAGAAAAGGCCTCATCATTGGCCAAAGATAACAGGATAAAATCACTGGAGGAAATCATAATAGAGATGGGGCATGACCCCAAAGACCCCAAAGCAACACAAGTCTTAATCAAAAAGAAAGAAGAGGATATAGCAGCCCTCAGAAAGCAAATGAAATTGTTACCAACTCTACATCCTCAAACTACAGAAGTAGCACAGTAAAAAGAGATGGAGGACGTGTACACTTTTCTTATGAAAATGAATCATAGAATACTATACACGGAGAAATCCCTAGAAGAAGCTTTACAAGGACGACAGCCTGAGTTGGCCTCACGGCCTCCTCTATTGGTTCCAACAATCTTGGTTCCTCCTACAACAGTTACTACAATAGCACCTCCACCAGCTTCAACTTCAGCAACAGATGTTTCAACCACAACAGCAACCACATCAGCAACCACAGCAGCAGCAACACAAGAGGCCAATCTGGGCATGGAGGCCACGATGAAAGAGATTAAGGCCCTCGAATTACAAATGACTGAAATGAAGGAAACTAAAGAAAAGCTAGCTAAGATTGAAGTCAGCTATGATAAATCAAAGATTTCAGTTGCTGAGAAAACCAGGGAAATAAAATCCCTTGAAAATAAGATAAAGGCCTTGGAGAAAGACCTCACTCTCCATACAACCCTGACTCAAATCAAAACAATTTTGTGGGATAATATTGGCAAAGCTCTCGTTGATCAATTGACAGGGATTCAAACCATTTTTTACCAAATAGATTTGATGGCAATAGCTCAGTATGAGACTCAAAAGGCTAGGGCATTATTGGCAGACAAGCCTGAGTTAGCTAATAAATTGATTCACTTTTTAAATACTCGTACTGGTGACCAATTGATAGCATTGAACATTCAGAACAGAACAGAAACTATTGTGAGGGTCAAGAAGGTGCTAACCATGAGGAATTTTGTCCAGACCATAGAAATAAAGTGCCAAGAGATGCAAGAAGAGGTATAGGCCTTTAGACAAAGAATGGCAGATCTACATAGCAGAGGTTTACCCAGTCTGGTCACCAGCACATGAAAGTTGTTAAAGCAAGAGCAGTATGCATACAGGCTGCACTCTTATGTACAAAATCAAATCACTACCTCATCAAGAAACACAGAGGACTCCCACAGGGAAGGCTTTGTATAATAAACTGGAAGATTTATTTTACATTGAACATGAAATAAAACATCTCTTTCCAGTATGGCCGAATTATTATACATATACATAAGCTGATGAAACATTGTTCAAATTAAGAAAACATCATTTACCACCAAAATATTGGTGGCAAGGCTTGCTTGAGATTTTAAAGTAATTTTGATTTTCGTCATATTTTGTCTACATAAGCAAACTTCATTATACAGCTCTACCATCAGGAAATTCAAACCAGCAACGGATGAAATTAACGCTAGAAAGCATTTGAACCAGCTAAGCAGGTGGCAGGTGACAGCACGCCCAGAACAGCTCATCAGCACAGCGGTCATCAACTGACTTTCTCAAATCCAAGAGTCAACGATAATCAGGACACCTACAGCGGCTATTAAAACTCATTTACTTTCTCGATTATTGTTGTGCGTTTTTCTTCATAATAGTTATTGATTATGTCAGAGTAGGTGGACACAATTAAGTCCAGATATTTGGATATTTTGTAAAGAACTCCTATATATACTGCTGAGGCAGATGTACTGGGGGTTGGTTGGAAGATTTTTGGTCTGTTGGTTGTTTGAATTGCTCCGAGAGAGACTCGCTTTGTGTACCTAATGATTTCTATAATCAAAGGTTGCTGAAAGATTGGAGAATGAACTGTTTGATGCACTGCTAATGGTTATGAAGAGTGAACGATAGAATTCTTGTGCTTTTTATGAAACAATAAGTTTTTTCTCATCTCTGTAATTTCAATTTCGTATATGCATCAAGTCACGGAACAAAAGTTTGGTTTAGAATTTGCTTTGCTGCACTATACGCTCAGTTTTTGTGCTTTCTTAATGTTTTCCTCTTGATTTAGTCATAAATATGAATTCCTGATGGTTCATATTTACTCTAATTCACTTATGAATGATTATTATTTGAGAATTCTTAGCTGCTCTTAAGTATGGTTCTTCCATATTCCCTCTCCTAAAGTGATTGAGAGATTCTTTGTTGCCTCTCATTCCTTAGCCCTCGCCCATCTCCATTCAGCTTGGATATTGTTTCACGAACAACTACCTTGCTCCTCCTTTCTCTTGTGACCAAGAAAACGCGCCATCAATTGTACTCCATGACTCCATGCCCAATGGTTTGAAACTTATCTTGCTATACCTTGCCTCTTTTCTTGAAGATAGCTTCCCTTCACCCAAGCCTTCTTTCCACCCAAAATCAAAACCCCTAAACCCAATAAACTAGCCTAAAATCATCATCAACAAAGCTAAATCATTAAGAGAGAGCCCTCTCTGATTGCAGGTGGGCTAGAACCTGCAATCCAAAGATTGGTTTGTGGTTACCTCGGCCGTATCCCTTCAGGAGCTTAGGGAAAACCTGCGTGATAACATAATGGTGACTCCACTTCATTTTCAATCAAGACTCTGCTGGAAGAGCGAATCACTTCTACAAGTTAATAGTCCATGTCCCAAAGCATTAATAGTAAGACAGGATGACCAGGTTCGTGGAAAATCTTTCATTTCATGAAGCTTTAGATAAATTCATGGAAATTTTATCAGAGTTTGAGCTTGATGAAGATTTTTTAAGATTATTATTGCTAAAAACAACAGGAAGCCAGCATAATCTTTTCCTTGATTTGGTGATTGAAAGATATGAAAATGAAATTGAACTATTACAATCTCAAATTCAATCATATAATTTTTGTGATCCTAATTTTCTTTTTCAAAATCTTCCTTCCCCAAGTCATGAGAAAATGGGATTACCGTTCGACTTACAGATTTAGCATAACTATGCTTTCAAGGAAAAAACTGAAGGAATAATGACAAGGTTGGTTATTGAGGATGCAGTGGTTCCATCAAATAAAAAAGGCCTAGAGGAGGTGATCCCACATGATATGTTTATTGATCCTATAACAGACTACATGGAGCTTCTCCTTAGCTCAAAATCTCTAACATTCTTTTTTCTGTGAGGACCAGATACATCAACATCGGCCTTTCTATGTCTCAAATTTGGTTATGGAGGCACATGACCTAAAGTTTCTTCCAGCTTCATTAACAATCATTCATCCTATTCATTTTTCTCCACAGTTGCTTAAATGGCTACATCGGCTGTTTCATTTCACCTAATCAGCTAAGCAAATACTGATTAGAATAGGTAGGTAGGATTTCAATTTTCTGTTTGGATAGCGACCTTGCTGTAGTTGAAGCCCAAAGTGAAGGCCCTAAGCTCTTCAAGTCTGCTGTCATGTTCATAAATAAACTAAGCAATCAAAGGGAAGGTTCAGAATACAACAACAATAGAGCATCAAGGTAGTCCGACCTGCTGTTCTTTAGCTTTTCACAATGAAAAGCCATCCCCAAGTGGAGCCACTATTAGCCTCCTGCTATAGCAGGTTACTCATCTTTCATGATTGACATTTTTACATGCCAAATATGTCATATTTTTCATACTGCAATATTCCATATTTGCTACATAGGTCAAAGAAAGATGCCATGAGAATGTGCTAGTCAAAATTCACCTACTGCATTCCAATTTTGAAGAGTTATTCCATTTTTGTACAAGTCTCAGTGAAAGGGAGGTCCAAACAGCTCAATCTTGTTCTCCCTAGGTTTCAATTTCCTGTTATAGAATATAGAGAATGAATAATCTGTCCAAACAGCCTAATCTTAGCAGATTCTAGGTAGGAAGAGAATCAAAGGAGCCCAACTGCTTAATCTGGGCCCTTGCAAGAGATAAGGGTAGATTTAGATAGGAGGGTAGTCAAAAGAAAAAGAGGACAATCAGGGTTTGCTAATTCAAGTGCACCCATTTCAAGCGAAGAAAAAATCTTAGGAGTATTAAGCTGGGTAGGTAGTGTGAGGTTGCAGAAGTAAAGATGCTATTACCATTTGGTTTATCAAAAAAGGCTCATCTCATGTGTAAGTTGCCACCTTGGCAGCTGATTGGAAGTACAACAAGGAAGTATGACTAATTCCCCTTCATTTCCCCAAAAACCATTTACTAACATCCCATGAAGGACCTTGGGGATCTGCCCAAGCAATCCAGTTTCACTCCATTCTTATTAAAGCCAAGTTGACAAGTGAGTTGACTTAGTGAAAAGAAGCCACATTTCTTGTGTAAAAATTAATCTTTACATAATCCGTTCACTTACCTATGTTTCAGTTTCTACTCTATAAACTTAGCATGCACACATCCATCCTCATTTCTTAGAACTCATATTAACATCTAATTCTATTATATAGCTCCCTTAACCATGTTTCCCTACCCCTACTCTAAAAGAGACTATATAAAAACCCCATAAATACTAAATATCCCACCCCTTGGCAATTATAGCCAAATAAACCAAAGTCGGGAAGACATTAGGTCCACTTGGGGCCCACTGTTAATCCCTCCGAGTTCACTCAGGATTTATTTGACTCTTGGTTGAATAAATAACCTTATTAACCCTCCCCCGCTTTCCATTTCTGGGATTTATCAATGTTTGATTCATAAATAGCCGAAACCCGAAATTACTCTAACCTTAACCTAAAGTTAAAACCCACCCGCAGCTACAAATATTTCATCGTTTAATGAGCGTGCACTTGTGCTAAACCTCGAGCATTTTCCCCTCCTGTCTACCGTCGGATCAGCCCTCCTAGATCCGACGGCCCTCATGCATATCGGGTGCCCCATTGCGATGCTTCGTTAGCACCCGATGTCCGACGGTTTTACAGTCGTACACCGGGACAGATGGCGGCATCCGATTGCATTGGGCCGCCCTTGATGAATACCACCTCCGTACCAAAGGCAGTCCGATGCAATCTAAAACCACCCTTCCCCCGCGTGATATCAGTGCCACGTCACCCTGCCACATCGCTTCCACCTCACCCTTTCCTGCCTGCGCCTTGCTGACATCACCTGCCACCGTACTGTACTTGTGCCATGTCACCAGCTGACATGATCAACCTACCACCGTGTCTACTGCCACGTCATCATCCACATCAGCTGCCACGTCATCTTCCGTACCCGCTACCCGACAAAAAATATGTCATGATGATGTCATCCTGGGAAAATTCCAAAAAATCCCAAAAGCGCCAAAATTATAAAAGTTGGGTTAAAATTCGTGAAAAGGACTATTTTAGTGTATTTCTATTTTCATTGTGAAGACAACGTGCATGCGTTTTTTCCGATTTTCTGCACTTCTGGAACTTCAACACCCTGTCAACTTGCAAATTCGACGTTGTGGTCCATCTCAGTAGCTTAATTCCTACCTGTCAAGTGCCTCCGGTGTCCTCATAACAGGTATTTAACCAATTTTATACTCGAAACCCTATTTTCATGCTTCTCTGTTCAAAATTCCGAAAAGAACTCGCTTGTGGCTTTTTATGGTACTTCAACCAATCACCCATTGCCCTGCACTTATCATTTGAGCTAGTCATTCTCTATAAACTTACAATCTGAGCTCATTTCCTCTGCAAAAAGGGTTATTCCTCCACTCTGTTCATTCATGGTCACCTTTGAAATACTAAAATTTCTGTGTTATTAAGTCAAGCCGCCCAAGTATCCTATTTTTCATTGGTTCTAGCCTTTTTTCCTAAAAGGGAATCCTTAATTTCCTTTCCCATATGCAAAATTTTTCCCCTTAGGCGAAACTCGGACACCATCCTCTCATCATTGTGTCGAGTGTCCACCCAACCTCTAATTCTGGCCCATTTCTGTAAAAAAAACACTCAGCCGAAGTGCTACCACTCTTTTGCGTATCATGAACTCTACACTGTGAGGTCCATTTAAAATAAAAATCAGTGGTTGTACCTGTCATAGTGGCCTCAGATCCTGAAACTCTGCCTCCTGTTGCTATCTCACCTTTACTCTGGTCAATCAAAACAATACAGGATATGGAGGCCCCAGTTGCCCTGAACATTGCCCCTCTAAATGCCCCACACATGGACTTGGAGTGGCTACCTCTAGCAGACAGAGACTTCCAGATCGAGGACATGAGAGGCCTTGTTTCTCACCTTTAAATTGTCTACCAATTTAAAAACAGTTACAGAGATAACACTGATCCCCTGGGAATTTGGCAATCCAGTATGCCTATCTATTACCTTCCACAAGTCAATGTGCTGCCTGATTTCATCCACCTCTATCATGCACGCTATGAAACCACTCTGAGAGCAATCCTCAGCCCGGATGGGTCTGCGTTGTTTTATATCACTCCTCAATCCATCAATCAAATGCTGAATTATGAGCCTCCTCAATCCTTGGTACCTCTCACCCTGAAACATCTGATTGACAACACTATAAGGCTTTCTAGGGAAGAGATACTAAGAGTTAATCAGATATTCACGATAACAAAATATCAAAGTGATCATCCTCCACCGTATCATCAGGTTTCATTCAATGAAATAGGCAGGCTCATGGTGGATATGATTTCCTACATCTTAGGATGCAAGACAGGAGAGTTTGTAGATGAGACAGTGTTCCAGCTATTAGCAATATTTACCCCAGGGCAGCCCCATGCCGTCATGTATGACTATGCCGCATTCATAGCCAACAAAATACATGAGCAATTCATGATGATGGACAGGAAAAGAGTTTTCAAGTACACCTCCTACATTTATCATCTGCTGCTTTACTATCACCCTGATAGTTTTAAAGTCCCTCTCATGAAATTTGATTCAAGAGGAGAGAGGAGATCTGTAATCTTTTGGACTTCAGTCTTTCATAGAGTCCACTATTCTCCCTATACTTATTTTGAATTTATTGACCTCTTTATATACCCAGCTACTTGTTTATTATTGGAGACTCCTCCTCCCAAACTTACTGCCGAAATGTAAAGAATTTTGCATCTTTCCAAAGAGTACATCATTGGGGATTGGTACTTTTACCAAAACCATACAGTAATTAGAATTTATGGGAGTGAGTTGCCCCCTTATAAGCTGCCAAGGTATGTTCCCATGAGGCTCTTTGCCTTGGAATACTTCAGACAGTTCAGTCATGCAGACCTAGTGCACTTCCATGGCAAAAACAAGAAGGCACAGTTGAAAATCAGACATCAACTGGGTCCCTTTTTTTTCAACAAAAGGGAAGAAGCCTAGAAGGATGCAGATAAGATGTTGAGAGAGGAGATGTTGTTAAAGCAAAGCTTCTACTGGTCACCATATGACCCCGAACACTTCATAAGATTTAGGAGAATCAAACATAAGCTCTCAGCGTATGTGCACCAGCCAATCCCTCACATTGAGCAATATGCCAATTTACCAGAATGGGTAGAAGGTTCTTTGGATGATGAACATATTTCTGAAGAAGAAAAATTTCAGAAAGACATGAAAGAAGTTGAGAAGAGAATTGACCTGGAATATGTTGCACAGGTCACCTTCATACAGCCACAACCATTGGGAGCAAGCACATCAACTGCTGCTGCACCACAGCCAAAGAAGGAAACCACATCATCAGCGAAAAAGGACAAAGAAATTGAGGACTCTGAGGAACAAAGCACAATGGAGGAACAAGAGGAGCAGCTTTCTCCAAATCTGGAGAAAGGCCAAGAACAAAGTCCCTCAACACAAGCAAAAGCACCTGAAATTCCTGTGCTGCAGACTCCTCAACATGAAGAAAGAGGTAGGAAGAGGGACCAAGTAGAGTATATGCCTACAGGTACTTCAACCAATCAGCAAGGGGAGAAAAGGCAGAGGTTAAACCCCTATGCTGAAGAAGAGATCACAAAGGAAACTCTTGGAAACTTAAGAGGTGAGGGGTGTTCTGGGCAGTAGATCCCTCCTATCTTGGAGACATCGACCAGCTCCTTCCAGCATGAGCACGACAGACAACCAGGTGGGGAGGTTTCGTCTTCCAAACAGCAGACACAAAAGGGCTCAGACATTAAAAGGGCATTTACTGAAATCAAAGCTAGGAACGAACCAATAAGGTTCCAGTTGTATAACCAACTGTTAAGGATGGCCCCAACAAATCAACAGAGGCTGATGGCAGCCTATGCCATGGAAGCAGGGAAAATAACTTTAAGTCATTTCAAACCCACTGTGAAGCAACCACAATCAGCTGCAGACTACATAAGAACCAATCTGGAAGTCCTTTCCAAGGACATACATCCAATAGACCAGATTGAGTTGCACAAGAAGACAGGAGAAATGGTGTACTCAACTCTGGCAGATAAGGCTCTACTGGCTCATAGATTGCAGAACTCCTTGTACAATACCTCTGCCCAGCTAGAGTTAGAAAAGGCCTCATCATTGGCCAAAGATAACATGATAAAATCACTGGAGGAAATCATAATAGAGATGGGGCATGACCCCAAATACCCCAAAGCAACACAAGCCTTGATCAAAAAGAAAGAAGAGGATATAAAAACCCTCAGAAAGCAAATGAAATTGTTACCAACTCTACATCCTCAGACTACAGAAGTAGCACAACAAAAAGAGATGGAGGACGTGTACACTTTGCTTATGAAAATGAATCAGAGAATACTGGACACGGAGAAATCCCTAGAAGAAGCTTTACAAGGAAAGCAGCCTAAGTTGGCCTCACGGCCTCCTCTGTTGGTTCCAACAATCTCGGTTCCTCCTACAGCAAGTACTACAATAGCACCTCCACCAGCTTCAACTTCAGCAACAGATGTTTCAACCACAGCAGCAACCACATCAGCAACCACAGCAGCAGCAGCACAAGAGGCTAATTTGGGCATGGAGGCCAGGATAAAAGAGATTAAGGCCCTTGAATTACAAATGACTGAAATGAAGGAAACTAAAGAAAAGCTAGCTAAGATTGAAGTCAGCTATGATAAATCAAAGATTTCAGTTGCTGAGAAAACCAGGGAAATAAAAGCCCTTGAAAATAAGATAAAGGCCTTGGAGAAAGACCTCACTCTCCATACAACCCTGACTCAAATCAAAACAATTTTGTGGGATAATATTGGCAAAGCTCTCGTTGATCAATGGACAGGGATTCAAACCATTTTTGACCAAATAGATTTGATGGCAATAGCTCAGTATGAGACTCAAAAGGCCATCGCATTATTGGCAGACAAGCTTGAGTTAGCTAATAAATTGATTCACTTTTTAAATACTTGTACTGGTGACCAATTGATAGCATTGAACATTCAGAACAGATCAGAAACTATTGTGAGGGTCAAGAAGGTGCTAACCATGAGGAATTTTGTCCAGACCATAGAAATAAAGTGCCAAGAGATGCAAGCAGAGGTACAGGCCTTCAGACAAAGAATGGCAGATCTACAGAGCAGAGGTTTACCCAGTGCGGTCACCAACACAGGAAAGCTGTTAAAGCAAGAGTAGTATGCATACAGGCTGCACACTTATGTACAAAATTAGATCACTGCCTCATCAAGCAACACAGAGGAAGCAATCCCTCCCACAGGGCAGGTTTTGTATAATAAACTGGAAGATTTATTTTACATTGAACATGAAATAAAACATCTCTTTCCAGTGTGGCCGAATTATTATACATATACAGAAGCTGATGAAACATTGTTCAAATTAAGAAAACATCAATTACCACGAGAAGATTGGTGGCAAGGCTTGCTTCAGATTTTAAAGTAATTTTGATTTTCGTCATATTTTGTCTACATAAGCAAACTTCATTATACAACTCTACCATCAGGAAATTCAAACCAGAAACTGATGAAATTAGCGCTAGAAAGCATTTGAACCAGCTAAGTAGGTGGCAGGTGACAGCATGCCCAGAATAGCTCATCAGCACAGCGGTCATCAACTGACTTTCTCAAATCCAAGAGTCAACGATAATCAGGACACCTACAGCGGCTATTAAAATGCATTTACTTTCTTGATTATTGTTGTGCGTTTTTGTTCATAATAGTTATTGATTATGTCAGAGTAGGTGGACACAATTAAGTCCATATATTTCACTATGGATATTTTGTAAAGAACTCCTATATATACTGCTGAGGTAGATGTACTGGGGGTTGGTTGGAATATTTTTGGTCTGTTGGTTGTTTGAATTGCTCCGAGAGAGACTTGCTTTGTGTACCTAATGATTTCTATAATCAAATATTGCTGAAAGCTTGGAGAATGAACTGTTTGATGCACTGCTAATGGTTATGAAGAGTGAACGATGGAATTCTTGTGCTGTTTATGAAACAATAAGTTTTTTCTCATCTCTGTAATTTCAATTTTGTATATGCATCAAGTCACAGAACAAAAGTCTAGTTTAGAATTTGCTTTGTTGCACTCTACGCTCAGTTTCTGTGCCTTCTTAATGTTTTCCTCTTGATTTAGTCATAAATATGAATTCCTCATGGCTCATATTTACTCTAATTCACTTATGAATGACTATTATTTAAGAATTCTTAGCTGCTCTTAAGTATGGTTCTTTCATATTCCCTCTGCCAAACTGATTGAGAGATTCTTTGTTGCCTCTCATTCCTTAGCCCTCACCCATCTCCATTCAGCTTGGATATTGTTTCACGAACAACTACCTTGCTCCTCCTTTCTCTTGTGACCAAGAAAATGCACCATTAGTTGTACTCCATGACTCCATGCCCAATGGTTTGAAACTTATCTTGCTATACCTTGCCTCTTTTCTTGAAGATAGCTTCCCTTCACCCAAGCCTTCTTTCCACCCAAAATCAAAACCCCTAAACCCAATAAACTAGCCTAAAATCATCATCAACAAAGCTAAATCATTAAGAGAGAGTCCTCTCTGATTGCAGGTGGGCTAGAACCTGCAATCCAAATATTGGTTTGTGGTTACCTCGGCCGTATCCCTTCAGGAGCTTAGGGACAACCTGAGTGATAACACAAAGCACATAGAAAATTGAACTCATTCATTAGAATTTATGTGGCCCAATTCTTGTTCCTTCTACAAATGGTAATAAATATATTATGAAATTTATTGATGACTACATCAGAATGTGTTGGGTTTATTTAATGAAGAAAAAATCTGAAGCTTTTGGAACATTCAAGAAATTTCATGCATGGATTGAAAATGATGCACAATCTCATTTTGGATATATTTATACTGATAATGGACAATAATATACATCAAATGAATTTGAAAGCTATCTTCTTCAACATGGGATCAAACATCAAACAATTGTGCCTTATAATTCCCAACAGAATGGAGTAGCTGAAAGAATGAATAGGAAAATCTTGAATATGGTAAGTTCGATGATGTTTTTCAAGAAGGTTAAGATAATATTTTGGGCTAATGTGGTTATGTGTGTTGTATATATAAAGAATAAGTGTCCATATTATGCTACCAAAAGCAAGACTCTCTATGAAATGTGGTATGGCTACATTCATTCGGTGAGGCATCTCAGGGTTTTTGGTTCCACCTATTATGCCTTGATACCCAAGGAACAAAGAAACAAAATCGGTGTAAGGAGTTGCAAATGTATCTTCTTGGGGTAGTCAAATAACTCCAAAACACACAATCTCTATGATGAAGTGAATAATAAGTTTATAATATCTAGATATGTGATATTTCTTGAATCTTCCAAGACTAACAATGTTTTTGAGCAGCAACTTGATCACTTGGATAGGTTCAGACATGTAAGGTATTTTCAAGAGTTTGATAATGAGATTCCACATATTGAAGGGGGGTTACCTATATTGAATCAATCTATGGAATCTTATTTTGAAGCACTCTCTCCCCCACATGAAGCTCCAGCCACTGATGTAACTTTGAGCGATGTGATTGACAAAATTGGGAGACTAAATCTTGATTCAGCCCCATCTTAGTCAACTAAGTAGCTTGGGCCATCTCAGAAAGGTCCTCTAAAATGGTTGACAAAGACCCTTGAAAGTGTTCGTCCTGATGAGGTTGGAAAGACAGAAACAAGAAGCTCAACTAGAAAAAATGGAGGTGATATAGACGATCTTGATTCACCTGTTGATATGGATGTTTCTTATGAGTGTGAACTGAATTAGTCTACATATTTTGAATCAAATTCCTTCAAAGAAGTTGTTTCTCATAATTTATGGAAACAAGTGATGCAGAAATAATATGATGCTTTGATTAAGAATGACACCTAGAAGCTCGCAGATCTTCCAATGGGAACCAAACCAATAGGCTTTAGGTGGTCTTCAAGAACAAGTATAAATCAGATGGCTCACTTGAAAAGCACAAAGCTAGGCTTGTGGCAAAAGGTTTTGCACAGAAGGAAGGGGTCAACTATGAGGATACTTTTTCCCCTAAAGAAAAATGGGTACCATCTGGACACTCTTTGCCTTGGCAGCTTAGAACAATTGGAAAGTTCGTCAAATGGATGTAAAATCTTCTTTCTTGAATGGAGATTTGAAAGAGAATGTTTTATGTCCCAATGATAAGGATTTGTTGTGAAGGGTTAGGAGCATAAAGTATGCAATCTTGTAAAATCCTTGTATGGCCTCAAGCAAGCACCACTAGCTTGGTACAAGAAATTAATTGAGCATCTTTTGAAACTCAATTTCAAACATTATGATCTTGATGATGCAACTTTGTTTGTCAAGAAAGTTGGAAAAATATTTGTATATATTCACTAGGACAAAATGGCTAATTAATTACTAAAAAATGACTAAAAATTACATATAAACAACCATTTTTCTGTTAGTGATCAATAGTGGCTAATTTACGGTATCTTATAATGTGACCAACTTTTAGTCATATTTAGCTTAGCCATTAATTGGTCATCTCAATTTTACCATCTAGTAGTATATTTAGTCATTAATTTAGTCATTAATTATGACAATTAATGACCAAATACACAACAAAATATACTACTACATGGTCACCCGAGAAAACCAATTAATGACCAAAGAAATATGACCAAAATGTTGGTTGCGTTCTAAGATACTGTAAATTAGCTACTAATAGTCATATATATGTAAATTTTAGTCATCATTTGAAACCAATTAGTGACCAAAGAAATATGACTAAATTTTGGTCGTGTTATAACATACTGTAAATTAGTTACTAATAGTCATATATATGCAAAATTTAGTCATCATTTGTAATCACAAATTTATCATTTATCTTTTTTTAGTAGTTTCATATTTATTATATAAATGATTGATTTAGTAGTTTATATTCACTTCATTTATATTCATTAATAATCATTATAAATAACTAATTTAGTCGTCGTATATTCATTTTATTTGTGTTCATCATTAATCATTATAAATTACTAATTTAGTAGTTCTAGATTGATTTTATATATTCATTATTTATCAACATAAATTAATTCGTATTATTTTGTGACTAAAATTTCAAAAAAAAATGTCATATAATGTGCATGTTCATGTAATATGAAAACACAAAGTTACATATGTTATTTACAATACTAAATAAGATCAAATACAACTATAAATAACTTCAACAACACAAATTATATTATATGAAATGTCAAGTATTACAATATGAGTTTCCAACTAAATATTGGTTGGACTACAATTTACACATGAAATATTGTTTTATCACTTCAAAACATTATCATTGTGTTGCCAAGGAATTGTAGGTGAATTCACCAACTCTAAAGGGTTGACCATCACTCTGGATGCGGGATATTTGCTTTAAGGGTATCACTATACAGGTTCTCTTCTCTCTCTTTTTTTGCATTTGTCACTCCAGTGTTATTATTCTCCTTTTTCTCCAATTCTTATTTGGGTATCGTGTGTAGGAAGGGTCATACTCATGTTTTCTGCCATATTCCATGGCTCCAATAACAGCAATCAAACAAAATAAATATCAACATATCACATATCTCAATCACAACATCTATCATTACCAACTCTTACAAGGAAAGGGTGCATATTAAATAAGTAATAGTTTAGAAGTCAAATACCGAATGTGACTAACTTGATAGCATCAAATTACCAAAAGTTAACAACTCTTACAAGGAAAAAAATACATATTAAATAAGTAAAAGTTTTGAAGTCAAATATTGAATGTAACTAACTTGATAACATCTAATTACCAAAACTTTTGAATAGCTTGGATGGAATACACATGAATGGAATTTGTTTCCATTACAGCTTAGCTCATGTACAAATTCACTTAATTTTATAGAACGAAAAGCCCATACCCTAACATAATCTTCACTTACAACAACAAAATATTCTCCATTTGCATCCCAGCAAACTACGTGCACAGGCTTTGTATGCCTCTGAAATAATATATATATTAAAGATACTAATCATTTCAAACTATTTCTTTATCTAAATCTAATCAATGTTTACAACGACTGAAGATATTTACAGAAAAATATTTAAAAAATTAGAAGATACAGGCATCACATGTGGAAACTGCAGATACCTTAAGTAAACCAATTTCAACAAAACTAAGAGAATTAACAAACTCATAGCCTTCATCCAATATTGCTTAGAAGTTTAGCGTGGATAACAAAACATTGAATGTGAATGCAATATAACACAAAACATACCTGTAAAGAATGCAAATTGTGCTCAGTGTCAACATTAAAAATTGATACAACATTTTCTGTAGTGGCTGCAAGAAGTCAGCCAACTCCTATTTGAATTCGCACTTGACTCATACTACCCTGTGAAGTAAGTGAAATCAAGAATAAGTCTTTCATAATTTAATGTGTACAACATCTTATCTAGCATAGTGCATTCATCGTGATTAATTACACAGCTAAAAAGCTTATACTTTATAAATTTTCCACCTTAAAAGTTCTTGTGCATATGTGTTGATTAACACTACAATAACACATTTCATTTTCTCCATCACAAGAGTAGAGCAAATCATTGTTTCGATGGAAATCAAGAGACATAACAATTCCTAAATGACTAGTAAATGTTCTTATTGATTTGACCTATCAAACACAAGATTTCGAAGCCACCACTCTTTAAGACGGAATTCCCATTGAGTAAATGCTTGGATGAAATCAACTTATAACAACAATCCTACAGCCAAACTATTATAAAAATTTGAAAAAAAATAAAATCAAATGCTTGCATGTGCCAAGAAGGTACCAAAGCATCCCAATAAATGAACATAGTAGCATGTGTTAGATGGATATCATCTAGACACTAGTGTACTTAGAAAAAAACAATGCTAAGATTTGGAGGAAAACAAAATTATAAGCCCACTATGACACAAAAATAAAAGACAAAATGAAAAAGCCAAGCATCATTTAGGGAAAGGATGAATTGTTCATCTTCAAAGTTTAAGAAGACAACAGTATTAGAAAGTTGCAACAATATATCAATTATGCTACTAAGATCTCAAGCAAACCTATCATGCAGGTCCCTTGATCATTAGAAATATGCAGCAATATATCAAATGTGTTGCTAATATCTTAAGAAAACCTATCTTGCAGGTCGCTCAATGGGCATTATTTGAGAGGGGATAATTGAACCATCTTTTAATTTTTAAAGGAAAAGCAATACTTGACCTCCAATTACCAAAAGTTTGGGATAGCTTTGATGAAAGACACATGAATGGAATTTATTTTCAATGCAGCTCAGTTCATGCACACATTCACCTTCTTTTCTAGAACAAAAATACCATACCCTAACAGAATCTTCGCTTACAACATCAAAATATTCTCCACTTGTGTCCCAGCAAACTGAGTGCACAGGTTTTGTATGCCTTAGAAATAATAAATATATTAAAGATACTAATCATTTTCAACCCTTTATTTATCTAAATCTGATCAATGTTTACAACTACTAAATATATTTCCAGAACATATTTAAAAAATTAGAATATATAGGCATCACATGTGGAAACTGCATATACTCTATGTAAACCAATATAATCAACAAACTCAGAATCTTCATCCAATATTACTTAGGATTTTGGTGTGCATAAAAAAAGACTGAATGTGAATGCAGGATAACACAAAACATACATGCAAAGAATGCAAATTGTGCTCAGTCTCAACATCAAAACTAATACAAGATTTTTTGCTGCTACTACAAGAAGTTTGCCAACACCTGTTTGAAATCACACTAGACTCATACCACCTTGTGAAGTAAGAAGTCTACAATGGTTGCAAGAAGTCTACCAACTCCTATTTTCTGCAGGGGTTGCAAGAAGTCTACCAACTCCTATTTGAAAATGCACTTGACTCATAGCACCTTGTGAAGTAAGTAAAATCAAGAATAAGTCTCGCAGAATTTAATGTGTACAACGTTTCATCTAGCATAGTGCATTCATTGTAATTAATTACATAGAGCTAAAAAAACATATACTTTATAAATTGTCCACCTTAAAAGTTCTTGTGCAAATGGCATGATTAACACTAAAATAACGCATTTCATTTTCTCCATCACAAGAGCAGAGCAGATCATTGTTTGGATGGAAAAAAGGAGACATAACAGTTCGTAAATGACCAATAAACATTCTCAATGAATAGCTTGGCTTTAACAATAACAATATGTTAGAATGATTTGACATGTCTAATGCAAAAAAGGGGCTTTAGGCTAATGGAAGAAAGATGAAAAATCGATGAAAACTAAACATAATTAATGGTATCTCACTTGAACCTTTTGGTGTTAGATCATTGATGATAGCATGTGGTGGTATGATCAAGTGAATCGATGTTGTTAGCCTCAGCATTGCATCTCGTATTTGGATCATGTAATTGTCTGGATAAACATTATTGGTGAGTAGTTATAGGTGGGGCCTAATTAGTTTCTGGCTAGGGCATATAGAATTAACTACTCTCCATCTAGGCAAATCTCTTTCCGCGGGCTGGCTTGTTGGTACCGCACTTGCTTTGCTCTTTTTCATAGTTGGCTGGAATTGATGGCTTGGGAAGGAATATTTGCAACCATGGGAAGGAGAAAAAATATGTGCTATGATGAGGGAGGTGACACAATGAGGTAACACAAATGAATATGTGCCACTAGGTAAGAGATAACATCTCACTTCACCCATTGGTCCACCAGATGAAAGAGATTAAACCTTGTTGTTTACCTATAAGCATATAAATTGATCCATGCCCAATTTATTTACCCATCCTAGTAGGTCAGTTATCATAATAGACATTACCACCCACCTATAGAGCTAGCAGAACAACCAACAACATCACCACATCCAACAATTAGCCTAGTAGCCAGATCCAGCAAGTAACTAGCTCAATTTAGGCCAATAATATTATATTAAACTATATGATCTTAACTTCACGTTGAATCAATGAAGTAGTTAGTAGAGTGTGGTTTAGAGTGACTAAATAATGCCTATTGAAAATATTTATGGCAATTGCTAAAGTCATTATCAAGGATTAACATCTCTCCAATAGTATCCTAGCTATCGCTCATCGATGTGCTCATCATTCTTGCTACCACTCGATAATGGAAGTACAACCTCAGTTTCCTTCCATGTGCAGCGATTGGGGGGAACCCTTCGCCAATTACCTCTCTTGAAATGGAACTTGTTACAATGGAAAAGTAAACCTCAACATCGTACCTCAGTTGAGTCCCCTCCGGGCTGTAGAGATGTGATCTCTTCTTCTTCGCTTTTGTACCCTTCAACACTAATAGCGATTCTCGTGAGCTACCTCACCTAATAGTTTATGGGGAATAACCTTGTACTGAAGATTTTGATTGGCTTTAGGAACCCGACCTATCATCCTCAAGCAATATAACCCCCCACCAGACACGCTACTCTCAACTTCACCTGGTGCCTCAACGCTTGGTCTTAGTCATCCTTTTAGGCCCCTGCCACTAGAGGAGAGATTACCTAAAGTGATATGATAGGTCACTTAGGCTACATATAGAACATTAAGTAAATATGTCTGTAAAAAATGTAGAAAATTAAGAGGAAATTATTCCAACATTAAAGACCAAAACGAGCATTCAAGATCTTTGAGGATTGATTGGTTGGTTTATCTAGTGCAATAAGCAACCTTCATTCAGCATGCCCTTGAAATAATTTATTGTGCCTTCACCTTCCCTAAGGATTCACCAACTACGAGAAAATTGGACTTCTTGTTGCATCTTCTAATTCTTGATCGCTTCCCTTTTCACTAGCCTTATCAATTATAATGTTATCAAAAGTCTTTATTTCTATGAAGTGAAGAAGAAGTTGTGCACTGTGATTAGTGTTATTCTCAACTAGATCATTAGCATGAAAGTTTGGAGGACCTGAATCCAAAACACAGGTGTACAACCTTAGATGTGTGCTTCTCATGATGAAACATTTTAAAAGCTTCTCACTTCAATTTGGAAAATGATGCAAAGCATATTCTAGACATCAACCAAGACAAAAAATTGTTCCATAATGAAAATTTTGATAAGATTATCCAAAACTACAAGTGTTCACTCCTGCAAAACAAGAAGTGAGATTCCAATTCAACATGTAGCATCAATGGAAATGGGAAAAGTAGTATAATTTCATAAGGGTACCTCAAATATTTCATGTATTATGACTGTAGGTGCCAGCAAGATCAATTAAAAAACAAGAACCACTTGAGAAAAAAACAAATCCATAGTCAAGCAGTCAGAAATAAATATGATCCATCTCTAGCTCAATTATGTTAATCATGTACCATAGCCCATGCAATGTCAATGAAAGTGCCCAAGATTTCGTTCTTGCACCAAAAAAAATTATGCCAAGGAGTTAGGACCAAAGGCCCATGCCAGAATCCCCGTCCAACCATGAAAACATGCCAGCATGCCTAGAAGTGCCATCACACAGCCTAGTAATACCACACAAATGTCACTATTGGTGATCAAGTCTAACTAGGTCAACATCAGATCCATGCCAAAGCCATTGATCAACTTGGACTAAGTCAAGGCCTGCTATAACAGACCTGAAAACAAGGAGCGAGGCACCAGTCAACCTCAGATACAATGCCCAAGGCCAACCTTACATGCAATGCCTAGGGCTAACCATTATGATCCACCTTTAATTATTTTGTTACAACATTAATCAATGATCACTTGAATTGTATAAATATGTATCATATCACCATTGCTCTCTTAACATTCTATTTAGTAGTTACCTATAGTGTAGCTTGCCTAACATCTCTCATCACAAGGATTTGGTCGTTGCTTGATTTTATTGCTTTGACCTAGCAATAATACTATACAAATTTGAACTACATCTTTCCACTAGGGGAATGCTCATTATGGGATGTTCATGATTTTCTCTAGTTTACCCTCTAACACTCAACTTTCTAAATATTTTTGTAATATCCTCTAATTTAATGTTTATGTTGTGCAAAATTATCTAATTAAGTTGTTTATTGAGATTACTGCATTATACACTGTTATTTCATTGTGCACACAACAGATGTGCTATTCTCTAACAATTCTCTAGTTCATTATATTACCATGTGAAGCTTTATTCCTTGCCTAAGCACTTTTAACCACTTCTGCAAATCTAACGATTTTGCATAGGACTATGATCTTATCAAATTCAAAGTTCCCTCTCTTCCTTCAAAGGCTCAATTGCTGCTAAAGCTTGATCATATTATCAAAGCTCAAAAAAGTTTCTGACAAGTACAATAATCTTTGGACCATAGTAGCAATTTCTGAAGCAACAATGGTGATTTGCGTTGAATGTCCACATGGATGATATCCAAGTACAGGAAGCACAAATTCAATCCTACTCTCGACACTCCACACAATCTTCAATGGTAGGAAATTTCAAACCCAACGGTCCTATCATTGTCAATGATGCCTGCATGAAGAAATGTATGAGTAATTTCCCAGATTCTTGACAAAGTTCAACTGTCGATAATAATTGCTACATCTGTGAACATTGGATCTGATCTGTTTGGTGAACGTACTACCTTAAAATTTCAAGTGAAAACCAACATCTTGTAGTTTGAAGTCAAGATTAGAGTTGAAGCATTGGATGGATGGTTGCAGAAGGTCAATACCTTATTTGCAGTCAACCATTTCAGTGACACAAACAAGATTTCCTTTGCTACATTCAAACAAACAATAACCACATTTGGTTGGTGGGAGACTCACAACAAATAGTGTGCATACAATTCTATTTGTCACATATACCCAATCGAAACCATTGCACCATTGCAATGACTAGTCTACACAAGACTAAATAAACAAGTTTCATGACTTAATGGCTTATTTGGATAGCTAGGAGACCAAATGCAATCAAATCGCCAAGGATTGGAGCTAATCACATCACTACTTTTAAATCAAGCTCAATTACTTCAATAAGAACTCTTGTGAGATGCATATTGTTTTTTGGCAGAGAAAAAATAACAATTTTGTGCAAAGAACAATGGTAAGAGACCACCCAGTAACCAACACAAAAAAGGAATACAATAGCAGGTGCAATCCTGTGCTAAAGAATATTATGATAAGTTGAACAAGGACACCAACCACAACCAATCAAAACCAATGATCACAATACAATCAATGCCAATAATAACAAAGTCAATGATGGACTAAGATGATGAGTGTCATGCATGCAAAACCCTTCTAGCACAAATTCAACCAAATTGTGCAATACAAGACAAAGGAAAGCATGTTGTCATAAGCATGAATCTTCCAATGTCTTAGTTCTCATTACACCAAGAGGTGCATTATACAACCCAGTATACAGTAGAAGTGTCTCATGGGCTATGCTATCATCATCATACATTGTAAATAATTTTCAAAAAAAAAAAAAAAAAACTCTACTGAAAGGGCTAGTACCCATAATTCCTCTTTCCTAATATAAGTGATGCATCATTTGAGTTCCCTTTATAAACTAATAAATAAACATTCCATATCCATCGTACGCAGGGTCTAGCAAAAGTCGAGAGGAATCAAATCCCTCATGATCACTCATGGTGTTTGATAGATTTAGGGTTAGGAACAATCTTATTGGTTACATAAACAAGTCCAGGGACAACCAATCTCACTAACATAGAGGAAGAAAAACAGTGCTTGTTCCACTTCTAATTTTCACTACATAAACATGCTCTGCAATCCACCATGGAATCATGGATAATGGATGTCTAAATATTATGATTTATATGGCCACTTTCAAGTGACTCAACCTAGTGACAACACTACACCCTCAATCATACACCACTGGTTTATTTAATCCTTGTAAGGAACTATTGATGACGTAGTAATGCATATATTAGTGTAACATCAAGGCATGCAAGGATAAATTCCCCTATGATGTGACCCCACTAGATATGTATGATTTTTTACATGGCAAACTCTTTGTGTCAAAGCACCCTAGAAGGTACAAGTTGTTACCTCAAAGCATCATCCTAAACATTTTGAATCAACTCTACAGAGATCCCCAAGGTAATCTCAAATGTTGAAGTATCTTTAATTTCTACTAAATAATGATGCAAGTTAAGTTGTCATTTGAAAAAGTTCAACTTGTTGATTATCTTCCCACAAGTCACACAAAGACCATTGCACAGACCCAATTGTCCTTTGTCACGTAATCTATGCAATAGAAGCAACACAATGTGACTTTATAGGAATACACTAACAAGGACCCTATCAATGTTCTTCTAGAATAACAGGTCCCACATTTAGTTGATATATCCCTAGAGCTCCATAACCAAATCAACCAATATATTGCAAATGCATCGTAGAAAACATTAAGATCAAGTGCCAAATCTAGTCACTGATACAGAAAGGATACATCATCTTGCACAATTCACCCTATAGAAGCCCCATTGTGCTGATGGCACAGAAAGAAAATACATGGTTCCTTTGCATGATCATTGCACCTTGAAGAAAATCAAAGTAAAGAACTGTTATTATACTGCACACATTACCTTTGGGGTTTGCTCGAGAAACACAAATTACTTCACCAAAATTGATCTAAAGTTTGGGCATCATTATGCTCTGGTTGACCTTCAAATGTTTGGAAAACTACATTCAAGTCAAACTATGTTCTATATGAATAGTTGGCAATGACATTCATCATGGGTTACCTCAATGACAATATTCAACAAAACATGGGATAAGCACCTACAACATATTGTACAAATCTCCTAAACTTTGTGACAACTCAAACTCCACCAATTTGAGAAAATGTTTCTCCTCAATAAAGGGAATTCACTACCTTGGATACATTGTTGAGGAAACAAGAGTTCACATCAACCTAGAGAAGATATAGATCAATCAAAACCTGTCCCAACCACCATTCTTAAGCCACAATTTTTCTTGGCATGGGAAAACTTCTACGATAAATTCATCTTGGTCGCCTTTCATGTCACCTTTTCCAAACCAAATTTTGAGTAGCATCAAACATATTTCTCAAGTGGAATCAAATATAATAGTAATCATTAGAAGAACTCAAAGACAAATCGTGCTCCATGCCCAATTTTATACCTGCCTGATCTACAACAGCCATTTGAAACCCAAATAATTTGCTTCTAAACATGCAATGGGAACAATTTTAATCTATTTTAATCATCCCATTATAGCACTAAAAAGCATTCAATGATGTTGCCACAATTGTTAATCTTATGATTGTGATTCTATTGAATTCTACAGTCTATCACCAAATGGAATGATTGCATAATGGGTAAGGAGACAACTCTTCACTCTAATGGATCATTCAAAGGCATACTCCAAGTTCCATAGCACGTCCCCCATAACAGGCCTATCAATACCTTTCTCAGAAAAAAACTTCTTTGTTGTCTCTGAAAACTTTCACAAGGAGACATGATTTATTGTATCCACAAGATGAGGATCAATGATATGGTCAAGCATTCCTCTTTTCTGCCAATGCATTTCCCACTCTGCAATTTTGACTTTT
>APFE030266511.1:0-11208 GCA_000404065.3 Pinus taeda | reverse complement strand
TTCTTCGATGATACAAATGAAAATACCTCCTTTCTATATATAGGAGTCTAAGGGGTCATAACATAATCAGAGCCTACATAACAATAATAATGTAAGGGCACAATAATAACAATAGTGGGCTTCTATGGGGCACAATAGAAACAATAGGGGCACAACAATATTAATAAGGGGTACAACTACAATAGTAATGGGGTAATCACTAGTATTATGGGGACCCAACATAAAAAATATGAGATTGAAGTGAAACATAAACATGTTGTCCTGGATAACATAAGTTACTGGCAAGTGTTTGACAATGAAAAACAGTTAAACAATTTTTTACAATTAAAGGGAGAGTTTGCAAATTTGCATATTGATATAGAAAGTAGTGTTGAAGATGATAGTCAAAAGAATATTTTGAGTCAGATCAATGAGAATTCCGATGAACATGAAACAGAGCTTAAAATCCTGCAATTAAAAGATAGTGTAATACCAAGAGGTTTGGTACCACTTGAAGAATTATTTGATTTCAATGATGTGGCTTAAAAGCCCAAAATGCAGCCTGTCGGAGCTAAAGTAGAGGATTGTAACATCCGGACTAAAGATAATCCAAAGATTGTGAAGCTTTCTAAATCTTTACCTCCTGAAAAGAAACATAAATACATTGATTTATTCAAAGAATACTCTAATGTTTTTGCATGGGGATACAAAGATTTGAAGGCCTATGATACCAGTATTATTCAGCATACTATTCCTATTAAAGAAGACTAGAAACTTTTCAGGCAGAAGCTAAGGAGAGTGAATCCCCTTCTGCTGCCTTTAATTGAAAAAGAGATAAGGAAGCTTTTTGATGCCAAGATAATTATACCTTCGATATTTTCTAAATGGTTATCAAATCTAGTACCAGTGAGAAAAAGACACTAGAGAAAAAAGGTTATGTGTGGATTTTCGAAACCTTTAATACATTTTCTCTCAAAGATAATTACCCTTTACTCAAAGATATTCTTCAGAGGGTAGTCGATTCTAGCAGTATTTCATTGCTTGATGGTTTTTCGAGTTACAACCAAATTTCAGTACATCCAGATGATCAAAACTAAAGAACCTTCACAACACCTTGGGGTACTTTCATGTATGTGAAGATGCCTTTTGGGCTTACGAATGCAAGAGAAACTTTTGCAAATGAGAAGGATAGGTTTATTCTAACATATCTAGATGACATTACTATATTTTCTAAAACTAATGAAGATCATTTGTTTCATTTAAAAATTGTCTTTGAGAAATGCAGGAAATTTCGTATTTCCTTGAATCCTAAAAAAGTCTCTTTTTGGTCTTGAAGAGGGTAAATTGTTGGGACATATAATTTCCAAAGATGGTATCTGAATTGACCCAAGTAGAATTGAGGATATCATGAAAATTGATCCCCCAAGAAACAAAAAGGAAGTATAGTCTTTCATTGGTAGAATTAATTTTCTAAGGAGGTTTATCCCAAATTTAGTTGAAATCTTAAGAGCTATCACCAACATGTTGAGAAAGGACAGTGAATAAAATGCAATGCGGAAGAAAAAAGGTATTCAATGAGGTAAAGTCAAGTTTGACTCGTGCTCTTGTTTTAGCCAGTCCTGATTTCACTAAAGATATCATTATTTTTTCTTTTCCTTCAGAACATACTATTGCAGCAGTACTAATGCAAAAAAACGAGGGATATGGGCAGCCCATAGCCTTTTTCAGTAGGGGGTTAAGAGATGTTTCTTTGAAATACAATATTATGGAAAAACAAGCTTTTTCCTTGGTAAAAGCTTTGAAAGATCTCAAAGTGTATATCTTACATTCTCATATAATTGTTTTTGTTCCCAATGCAATAGCAAAGGACATCCTTACTCAAAATGATCTAGATGGAAAAAGGGGTATGTGTATAGTTGTTATTTTAGATTATGATACTGAGATTAAGCCTACAAAGCAAGGGTTAGCTAAATTAATGGCTAAATCAAATTTGCATACATTGGACATCAATTTCATTACTGCTCTAGACGGTGAGGAAGAGTCTGTACAACAAGTATCAGAGAGTTTGTTACTTCCCCTTGGTACACAAACATTGTTTATGTTCTACAACATTTACAAGATCCACCAGGTGTTTATGTTTTACAACATTTATAAGCTCCACCAGGTTTGGAAAAGACTTAAGGAAATATTTCTGAAATTAAACGTTGTTAAATTCTACATTCTGGATCAAGATTTATATTGAAAGAGGATGCTAGGGGGATTTTATTGAACTGTTTGTTGGAGGACGAAGCAGATAAGATAATGGAAGAGTTTCATAAAGGTGACTGTGGAGGGCGTCTTTTCTAGAATACTACAACAAATAAAACCTTGAGAGTTGGCTTCTATTGCCCTACCTTATTTGTTGATGTGCATAAAAGGGTTTCCACTTGTCATCAGTGTCAAATTTTTGAAAGGAAAAGGAAACTCTTATGTTTTCCTATGAAGCCTATTTCAATAGAAGTACCTTTTCAGGAGTGGGGTTTGGATTTTTTGGGGAAATTCATCCTCGTTCGTCAGCTCAACACAAGTGGATTCTGACAACTACAGATTACTTCACCAAATGGATAGAAGCAGTTCAAACTAGGTAGGCCACAAACTTGGTAATTATTCAATTCATGGAAGGTAATATTCTTTCTAGGTTTGGTTGTCCTCACAAAATCATCATTGATAATGTTGCATTTAAATCTAAAAAGATGGTAGATCTTTGCAATAAATATCAAATAGTTTTAGGACATTCTACTACCTATTATCCTCAAGGAAATGGGTTAGCAGAATATTCTAACAAGAGCTTGGTCAAAATAATAATGAAGTTGTTACAGGAAAATAAGAAGTCTTGGCACAAAATGTTGAGGAATGCCTATGTACTGACATGGTGAGCACTAAGAAATCAATTGGAATGTAACCTTTCCAATTGGTTTATGGAATTGATGCAGTTTTCCCTACCTCCCTGGGAATTCCAGTGTTGAAAATATTGCAGGAATTAAAAGTTGAATCAAATAACACCTGCCATCTTATAATCAACAACTATCATATTCACAAATACATCTTGGGTTTGCATGAATCACATAATCCATCCATCATAATGCCACACCAAGCATTCACTTGCATAAGCAAGCAACCAACATAAGTACACAATCATCAAGCACATCACTCTCTAGCAAGCTACAGATCCTACATCTACAAGGTCCACACCAAACCCCTACTTTTGAGTTTCATCTAATTCGAGTATGACAAGAAAGCATTGACCACTGAGGTCTTTTCCATATGCCAACTAGGACATGAAACTCTCACACCCCAATTAACTAGCATACACATAGATACAAAATTTCATAAATATACATAATGCAAGCAAAGGCTCACCATATGACCAACAGTTATGCTACACTAAAGCAATCCCATACTCAACCATGCCACATAAGTAGAGCACCACGTAAATGCATCAATCATGTCTTACAGGAACTAAAACTCATCCCTAACTATTATCATCCTCATTCTTTAACCAAACAAGGCATTAACAACAAGAATAAGCGGTTACAAGTGTTGGGACGAGAAAAAGGTATGATTTCTCTTCACTTAATGCTTCATTTATCATTCATCCTTATATTTTTATCTCTGTTTATAGAATAAAATGAGGAAAATATCAGTCAAAGTTGGAAGAAACTAGTCGATGATATAATACGCGAATTCAGTACAAAAAAAATGAGTCTTTGCTATCTTTGAATGCAAAGATGCGAATGGGCAAAAGTTGTTCAGTTGGCAGGACAACACGAGGCCATAAAGGGAAAAAGCCACGGTCTCTGGGGCAGACAAGGAAGCGGAAGATCAGTTCGAGTACTCATGTTTTATCATATGATCAGATTTTATATTACAAAATCCTCAAGATCTCCTGATCCTAAGGATTTGCTTTTATCCAAGTTTCCCTTTTATGTTATAAAAGGCCGAAAGGCAACTAGATGACGGTTCATACTTTTAATATGTAATTATTCTCTTTAGAGTAAAAACGTTGTTAATTTAGTGACTTCGTTAGTTGTTACTTTGAAGTTAATGGAAGAAGGTTGTGCTTGATACATCTCCGTATTCTCGGTTTTTATCAAGCAGAGGCTTCTGGCAACTCTGGGCCCAGTCACGAGAAGTTCCACTGCTCCTTTGTGTTATAGTTTACATTCAGTCCTTGTATTTGATTTAATGTTTAGTTCTTTTGCTTATCTTGAAGATTGGTGATATTGATCTATACTGCTATTCACTTAGCTTTATACTGGAACTGCGAGATAGACTTAAGTAAGCGCCTTAATTAGAATGAGTGGATGTGTCATTGATTGTTGTTCAGATTGAATAGGTGTTATCATAGATCATGAGAAGCAAGACTAAGTAACTTTTACGAATTGCAATATAGAATGTTTATCATTTAGGAATCTTTTATAATTGTTGTTGTTCACTTACAGATTGTTGTTCAATTGCCAATTGTTATTCATATTTAGTAATACAGATTGATTTGAGTTGATTAGTGTTGTTCGACAATCATAGTTGCTTTACTTGATTAAGTGCGATTAGTCTCAAGCTTATTTGAGTAATTCACCGTGTAATTCTCATTTGCATTCAAGTTCCAATTGGTTTCGGGACAAGTTGTATAGAATTACATAGGGTATTGCGAGCATTCCTTTCATAGATAGTTTCTTTGCAGAGTTGTGTGAATTGGATTGAAGAATTGGACTTTAAGGATTGCAACAATTCATTATTAGATAACCTCTAACTTCACTGCACATACTGTGTTGGCACTCTGGAGATAGAAAGACTTACCTCGGGTTGACAACTAATGTAGGGATTAAGATTGTCTGTAAAAAGACATCTTAGTGAGCCAACATTTTGGCATCGTTGTCGGGGAGAGTGTTTAAAGTGATTAATTATATTCCTTTGCTATAAGAAAATTGGGTTTTAAAAATGGAAGGTAAGAACCTGCGTACCTAGAAAGTAAAGTGCTTGCTTACCTGCCCGCTTTACAACAAAATTTTAGAGTTTAAATAGGAATTTGTTTTATGAATGACTAGAAAAAAAAGATAGAGAAAGAACAGAATCCTCTACCAAAACCCACAAAACCCAAAGGATCGGTGAACCTTGGGAGAACGACCTTTATAGACGAATTCATAAGAAGGGCAGAGTCTCAAGCATCAGTAGGATTCTAGGCTATACCTGGAAAAAGTTCTACTATCCCTCAAGCAGCAAGCCCACCATCTACAGCTCATGTTGAGATTCAAAGCCAAATAGGAGGATCGGAACAGAGTTTTCAAGCTAAAATAAGCCTACCCTCTGATCCTCTACAGGAGGGAAAATCTTGTAACTTACAAGAAGGAAAAGGAGAAACTAGTGGGGCTGTTGAAGCAGAACCATAGCTATCTGAACAAGGATATCCGGAGATTCTAGACTTAGGGAGTGTTGTAAAACCAGCTCGGGTTGCTAACTCTTTGTTTATTACAGAAGCACCCCTTGAAATCCCTGAAGACTATTGGCATATCTTTGATCAAATGGCAGAACAGCCACCCCAAGGTCAAACCTTGACATTAGAATAACCCCATAGTCGACCAAGTGGCCAATGCCCCTAAAAAGGCTATTCCTCTACAAAACATCCCAACTTTTCATGGGATGATCACAGAGGATCCTAATGCTTTCCTGTTAAGTTTGATGTCCTCTGTAGAGGGTATGACTATACCACCGACCCCCAAAAACTAAAATCATCCCCTTCCACTTTGAAAGGGGCAACTTTAAGATGGTTTAAGGGTCTAGGTGGGCGAACCATCAATTCTTGGGACAAGATGAAAACCTCCTTGCTTAGAAGATATCAAGGCTTTTGTAAAACTAGGGAACTAAAAGATGAGATTTTCAATATGACTGCAAAAGATAACGAAACACTAGAAGAATATGTAGAACGATTCAATTATAATTTGCAGAGATCTCCACACACTACCCTACCAAAAGAAGTCCTAAGACCTATATTGATTAAAGGAATGAAATAAGAATGGATAGGAACTCTAAACTTAATGGGAAAAGGGGATATTTCTCAGGAAGAATATGATGAGATCATTTGTTTGTGTATTAGGGGCTCGCGAGGAAGTGCACGCACAGGAGCGTCTAGCCGAGATCCAGTGAGCAAAGGAAGCAAACCACATAGTGGTGGTATAACATGGATGGAGATTGGCAACATCCTGGAAAATTTTAAGACAGATATCTTGGGCACTCTTACAACACAGCTGGACATTCTACAAGCCAAACAAAAACAAGCTTTATCAGAACAAAATTTGGCCACCTTTTGCCCACGTCGTCAAAAGAAGCACAGCCAACGGGAATGCCCATTAGACATGGTTCAGACATGTGCCATTTGTACTAAAGATCACGATACTGAATAGTGTCCATCATTTCTCGAGCTAAAAGAAGTATTCAAAGAAGCAAAGGAAACAGAACCAGTATATTTGATGAACCAACGTCGACATTGGCAAACCAAACCTACATGTATGTCACAAGGCGTATCCCAATTTTTTCCTTCATCATAGTTTAATCAACAACAGAACCTTGGGGCAGCCTGGCAAGGCCAATCACCCTACCCAAACTAGAAAAGTCCACCATTCCCATGACATCTTGGCCAGCACAATCTTTTCCAGGAAATGGCTGGCCAAATTCTCCTTTTACTCTAGTCTGGTAAGGAAATCCCTATCAGTCCTAGTGGCCTACTTCCACCTCTCAAAACCCAAATTGGTCTACAAACTAGCAACGACCTCTAGGGATATCCAATATACCTATAGGAATAAGCCCCCAGCCTCAAACCGCATTGTCAACTCCTTATACATTACAACAAAATTCTCAACCTATTATACAGCCACAGTTACCAGCGCAGCCAAACCTGAATCCTAATAATAGGCCAATCCAGTTGCCACAGGTTATTAAAAATATAGAATATGAGGTTGAGAAGAAAGAATGTAATGAGCTCAGATTGAAGTCGGGTCGTGTCATAACCCCTGAGGAAAACAGGGACCAACCTTCAATTGAAATTGTAACTCCACCTATACATATTCCATCATCTGTACATGTTCCACCACTTGTAAATAACACTAAATCAAAGCAAGGGCAAGAAACATATCAACATGATGACCCTGAAAAACTTATGGTCACTTCTCCTCCGTTCCCCGAAAGGCTAGTAATACCTAAACCGATCACTTATCCTAATTTCGATCTCATACGGGAACTAAAAAATTTGTGTATTAAGATTCCCTCCTCCAAACTATTCAAGACATTCCCATCTATGCCAAAACCATCAAAGAATTATGTGTAAAAAGGCCTGTGGGGAAGGTAAAAACCTCACCCACTATCCATGTTGTAGGAACCTTATCCGATTTACTCCTCGGAGAGAAACTCCAATAAATTACAAAGACCCTGGAAATCCCATAGTAACAGTTCAGATATATGGCCACTCTTTTCCAAATACACTAGTTGATCTAGGAGTTGCCATTAACATATTAACAACAAAAACTTGTCAAGCGCCTGGATTTACAGCCTTAGAACCAACCACCACTTTATTAGAGCTTGTTGATCAGTCGGTGGTAAGACCTGAAGGGACTTTACAAGATATTACAGCTTTTGTTGACTCATGGGAATATCTAGTAGACTTCCTGGTTATTAAACCAAGGAGTAGGTTGGATGGGCATCCTTTGATTTTGGGACGACCTTGGCTGGCAACAGCTGACGCATATATTCGCTGCCGAGAAGGCAGCATGACTATCACAAAGGGAAATGCTGTAAAAAATCTGGTGTTATACCCTCCTGCTAGGCCAAGTTTGCCCATTGTAAAAATATGTAAGCAGCCACCAATGTACCTAGAAGAGAGCTTTCGTTCACCACTCACAGTAGCGGAAGCACTATAATTTAAAAATCAAACTGAAGATGATGCTATCAACAGTTTTATAAATCAGCCAACCAATGTGGAGTGTCAGATGCTGAAAGCAATTCTTGATAATGAAGCCATGGAAGATCCCCTGAAGGACACAGACGACCAGCATATTCAGACAACTGTTGTTCAGAACAGCAAACGAGCTGAGATCGAACTAGGGAAAGTTCTAAATATCAATGCTAATCTGGAAAGAAAACAACAAAAAAAGCTTATCCAGGTATTGCAAAAAAATAAAGGGGCTTTTGCCTGGGATTATCCTGATATGAAAGGGATAGATCTGTAGTTATCTACACACCCACATCTATACAAAGAAGGATGCACGACCCATCCGGCAGCCTCAACGGAGGTTGAACCCTCACCTCAAGGATATCGTGAAAGAGGAATTATAGAAGCTACTAGATGTAAACTTTATTTATCCTATCTCGGACAGTAAATGGGTCTCCCCTTTGGTGGTCGTCCCCAAGAAAAACAGGGAATGGGGTATTTGTGTAGACTATCGAGAGCTAAATAAGGCAACACAAAAAGACCATTTTCCCCTCCCATTCATTGATCAAGACCTCGATACGTTGGCAGGGAAACAATTCTTCTCCTTTCTAGACAGCTCAGTGGGTACAATCAAATTCATATTGCCCCTGAAGACCAGGACAAAACAACCTTCACCTATCCCTGGGGCACATTCGCATACAGAGTATTACCATTTCGCCTATGCAATGCCCCGACCACGTTTCAAAGAGCTATACTAAGCATCTTTGTTGATCTAAAAAATGAAGGACTAGTGGTATATATGGATGATTTTACTCCATATGGGGATGATTTTGATCAAGCATTATGAACGCTAGAAAAAGTCTTAGAACGATGCATCGTGACCAAGTTATGTTTAAGCAATGTCAAATGTCACATGATGATGACAGAGGGCGTGATCTTGGGACATTACATCTCTGCAGCAGGAATACAGGTAGACCAAACAAAAATATATGTAATTCTTTTACTACCTACCCCCTATACCCAAACAGAGGTATGTAGTTTCCTAGGATATGCAGGTTATTATCGCAGATTTATCAAGAATTTTTCACAGATTGCGGCAACCTTATACGCTCTAACTGGAAACATTGATTTCACTTGGTTTGACAAGTGTGACATAGCTTTTTCAAGATTAAAGAAACTAGTCTCAACAGCCCCAGTATTAGGTGGACAAACTAGGCCCTACCTTTTCATATCCACGGACGCATCAGATGTAGCCATAGGCTCTGTCCTCGGCCAAGAGGAGGACAAGAAAACTTATGCTATATATTACATTAGCAAAAATCTCACCCCTGCAGAACTCAATTACACAGTGACAGAAAAAGAATTCTTAGCAGTTTTTTATGCAATAAACAAATATAGACACTATATAATTGGCTACCAAGTCTTTGTGTACACTGATCACTCTGCCATTAGATATCTATCTAATAAACCTATCACAAACGGTCGAGTGACACGATGGTTATTGTTTTTGCAGGAGTTCGACATTACCATTAGAGATCGTCCAGCAAAAGGAGAATCCCGTTGTTGATTTTCTATCTCAAATTCCGAAGGTTAATGATCCACTAGCAGTAGATGACCAATTCCCGAACGAGCACCTGTTTGTTGTGACGGTTAAGATGCCACGGTACGCAGATGTGGCAAATTATCTGGCAGTAAGGAAGCTACCCAAACATTTAACAAGGGAAAGAAAATTGATTGTTCAGTGTAGCGCCCGGTTCTCTTGGATAGGTGGATGTCTTTTTCATACAGGGGCCGACATGTGTATATGCAGATGTATCCGCGAGGATGAGATCCATGACATCCTGAAGGCTTGCCATGACGAACCCTGTGGGGGACATTTCGCAAACCAAAAGACAGGACATAAGGTATTACAAAATGGGCTATTACTAGCCCACTATTTTTAAGGATGCTAAAAAATATTCCTAGGCCTGCGACAGTTGCCAAAGGATGGGCCGGCCTGGTCAGTCTGATGAAATACCTCTACAGCCACAATTTGTCATAGAACCCTTCGAGCGTTGGGCATTAGACTTCGTAGGTCCATTCCATCTGCCTTCCAATCAAAAGGCCTACATACTAGTAGCCACGGATTATGTGACAAAATGGTTGGAAACAGTAGATTTACCAAGAGCCACAGAGGAAGTAGTGATTAACTTCCTTTTTGGGCTATTTGTGCGGTATGGATTACTGTGAGAAGTGGTCACGGATGGGGGAAAGCAATTCACATGTAACAAGATTACTACCACCCTCAGAAACCATCATATCATGCATAGGATCACTTCTCCGTATCACCTGCAGGCGAACGGGCATGTAGAAAGCACCAACATGGTTATAGAAGCAATTATGACCAAAACAGTCTCAACACACCGACGAGATTGGACTGCTAGACTGCCAGAGGCCTTGTGGGCCTATCGTACGACTTGGAGGAATACTACTGGATACTCTCCCTAGTAGCTTGTGTTCGATAAAGAACCAATTTTTCCAATCAAATTCGAAAGAAACACTCTAAGGACGGCCCAGGAAGTGGGTTTGGATTTAACAGAAGCTCAAACCAAGCATCTTCAGCAAATTAACGAACTAGATGAAGCTCGATTGCTTGCGCTGCAACGAAATATAATAACATAGCAACAAAGGGAAAAATGGCATGACAACCTTATCAAGAAGAAAATGTTTCAAAAAGGGGATTGGTCACTTATGTACGATTCCAGGTTCCAAGACTTCCCAGGCAAGTTGCAAACAAGATGGCTCAGCCCCTATGAGATTCATGAAGTGCATAACAATGGTACTCTTACCTTGACTACCATAGACGGATCCGGACATTCCTTTAAGGTAAATGCGCATCGAGTGTGCCTCTATCATCAACTTCTTACTAAAGAATCTTTCTAGAAGCAAGTACGCGAGGACTCCTCCATGCAAATTCTAGCTGCAGGTAATAATAACCCAACAACGTTTTCTTTAAAAAATTGAAATTGCTTGAAAAATTGTAAATAATGTACATACCTTTGTAGGCATTACTACGTAAATATGGATTATTTTTGTTTTTGTTGTCCAAACAAGCGAACGTTTGCAGTTCAATTGATTGAACAACACATTTTTGTTTGTTTTCGTTGTTCAAACAATTGGATGTTTGACGTTCAATTTATTGAACAACACATTTTTATTGTTTTCGTTGTTCAAACAATTGACGCTTGCTGTTCAATTGATTGAACAACACATTTTTTGTTTTTTTTTTTTTT
>APFE030266508.1:0-20685 GCA_000404065.3 Pinus taeda | reverse complement strand
CTAGGCTAGAGTAGGCTAGGCTAAGGTAGGCTAGCATAGAGTAAAAGCTAAAGTTGGCTAGACTATAGTAGGGTAGGCTACAGTAGGATAGGCTAACCTAGAGTAGGATAGGAAAGAATAGACTAGGCTAGAGTAGTCTAGGGTAGAGTAAATTAGGTTAGGCTAGGTTAGGATAGGCTAAGCTAGTGTAGGTTAGGCCAGAGTATGTTAGGCTAGAGTAGGCTAGGCTACAGTAGGCTAGTAGGCCAGGCTTAGCTACGCCAGAGCAGGTTAGGCTATAGTAGGTTAGACTAGAGTAGGGTAGGGAAGAATAGACTCAGCTAGAGTAACTTAGGCTAGGCTAGGCTAGGCTAAGCTAGTGTAGGTTAGGGTAGAGTACGTTAGGCTAGAGTAGGCTAGGCTCTGAGTAGGCTAGTAGGCTAAGCTAAGCAAGAGTAGGTTAGGCTATAGTAGACTAGACTAGAGTAGGCTAGGCTAAGGTAGGCTACGGTAGGTTATCTTAGGGTAAGCTAAAGTAGGCTAGACTAGAGTAGGGTAGGCTAGGTTAGGTTAGAGTAGGCTAGGCTAACCTAGAGTAGGTTAGGCAAGAATAGAGTAGGTTAGGGTAGGTTAGGTTAGGTAGGCTAGGCTAAGCTAGTGTAGGTTAGGTAGGTATAGGCTAGGGTAGAGTAGGTTAGGCTAGGTTAGGCTAGGCTAGGCTAGTGTAGGTTAGGCTATAGTAGTTAGGCTAGGCTAGAGTAGGTTAGGCTATGGTAGTTAGGCTATGCTAGAGTAGGATAAGCTAGGATATTCTAGAGTAGGCTTGGCTTGGTCATGCTATGCTAGGTTATGCTAGGTAGCTAGGCTAGGTGAGGCCATGCTAAACTAGGCTAGGTTAGGCTAGGTGAGGCCATGCTAAACTAGGCTAGGTTAGGCTAGGCGAGGCTAGGCTATGCTAGGCTAGGCTAGAATTAGCTAAGCTAGGGTAGGATAGGTTAGGGTAGCATAGAGTAGGCTAGACTAAAGTAGGTTAGGCTAGATTAGGCTTAAGTGGACTAGGCTAGGTTAGGTTAGGCTAGGCTAAGCTAAAGTAGGGTAGAGTATGGTAGGTTAGGTTTGATTAGATTAGGCTAAGGTAAGGTAAGCTAGGGTAGGTTAGGTGAGAGTAGGATTTCCTAGAGTTAGATATGCTAGGTTAGGAAAGAGTAGGGTAGGTTGGGTTAGACTAGGTTAGTTTAGGTTATGCTATGCCATATCACACTAGGCTAAAGTAGGCTAGGCTAGGCTAAGTTAAGCTAGACTAGAGCAGACTCGATTAGAGTAGGCTAGGCTAGAGTAGGGTAGGATAGTCAAGGCAAGCCTCCATTGGATTAGGCTAGGCTAGGCTAAAGTAGGGTAGACTAGAGTAGGCTAGTATAGGCTAGGCTTGGCTAGAGTGGGTTAGGCTAGAGTAGGCTAGGGTATGGTAGGCTATGCGAGAGTAGGTTGTGCTAGAGTAAGCTATGCTAGGTTAAGAAAGAGTAGGGTAGGTTGGGTTAGACTAGGTTAAGCTAGGCTGGGTTATGCCAAATTACACTAGGCTAAAGTAGGCTATTCTAAGCTAAACTAGAGTAGGCTAGGTTGGAGTAGGGTCGAATAGGCAAGGCTAGCCTCCACTAGATTAGGCTAGGCTTAAGTAGACTGGGTTAGGGTTTCCTAAAGTAGAGTAGACTAGAGTAGGCTAGTATAAGCTAGGTTAGGCTAGGCTAGGGTGGGCTAGGGTAGGCTAGGTTGGGCAAGGATATGGTAGGCTAGGCGAGAGGAGGCTATGCTAGAGTAAGTTAGGTTAGGATAGGGTAGGTTGGCTTGGGCTAGGGTGTGTTGGGATTCCATATTACATTAGGCTAAAGTACGCTAAAGTAGGCTGAGCTAGACTAGAGTAGAGTAGGCTAGGTTAGGCTAGGCGAGGATAAGGTAGGTTAAGCGAGAGTAGGCTATGCTAGAGGAAACTATGCTAGGTTAGGATAGAGTAGGTTAGACTGGGTTAGGCTAGGCTAGGTTATGCTAGATTACACTAGGCTAAAGTAGGTTAGGTTAGGCTAAGCTAAGATAGAATAGAGCAGGCAAGGCTATGTTTGGCTAGGTTAGAGTAGGCTAGGCTAGAGTAGAGTACGATAGGCAAGCCTAGCCTCCATTAGATTAGGCTAGGTTTAAGTAGACTAGCTTAGGCTAGGATAGGATATGCTAGGGTAGCCTAAAGTAGGGTAGACTAGAGTAGGCTAGTATAAGCTAGGTTAGTTTAGGCTAGGCTAGGCTAGGGTAGGCGAGCGTAGGCTATGCTAGAGTAAGCTAGGTTAGGTAGGGTAGGTTGGGTTGGGATAGGTTGGGTTGGGTTGGGCTATGCCATATTACACTAGGCTAGAGTAGGCTAGAGTAAGCTAGACTAGAGTAGGTTAAGTTAGACTAGAGCAAGCTAGGTTATGCAAAGATAGGTTAGAGTAGGCTAGGCTAGGCAATATTAGGTTAGGTTAGGCTAGAGAGGGCTAGCCTACTCTAGGCTAGAGTAGGTTAAGCTAGGATGGCTAGAGTAGAATAGCCTAAGCTAGGCTAGAGTAGGTTAGTGTGGGCTAAGCTCGACTAGGTTAGGCTGTAGTAAGCTAGGCTACAATAGGATAGGCTAGAGTACATTACTATGGTAGGTTAGGTTAGGCTAGGCTAGGCCTAGGCTTAAGTAGACTAGATTAGGCTAGGATAGGATAGGCTAGGGTATCCTAAGGTAGGGTAGACAGATTAGGCAAGTATAAGCTAGATTAGGTTAGGTTAGGCTAGGCTAGGCTAGGAAAGGATATGGTAGGCTATGGTAGAGTAAGCTACGTTAGGCAGGGTAGGTTGGATTGGGCTGGGTTATGCCATATTACACTAGGCTAGAGTAAGCTAGGCTAGAGTAGGTTAAGCTAGACTAGAGCAAGCTAGGCTATGCTAAGATAGGCTAGAGTAGGCTAGGCTAGGTAAGATTAGGCTAGGATAAGATACACTAGAGTAAGTTAGGCTATAGTAGGCTAGGGTAGAGTAGGATATGCTACGCTAGGCTAGAGTAGGCTAAGTTAAAGTATGCTAGGCTATAGTAGGCTACGATAGGCTATTCTAAGCTAGCTAGAGTATGCTAGGGTAGAGTGAGCTAGGCTAGTCTAGGCTAGAGAAGGCTAGAATAAGCTAAGCTAGAGTAGACCAGGCTAGAGTAGGCTAGGTCATGATAGGCCAGGATAGAGTCGTTTAGGCTAGGATAAGATACACTAGAGTAAGTTAGGCTATAGTAGGCTAGGGTAGAGTAGGATATGCTACGCTAGGCTAGAGTAGGCTAAGTTAAAGTATGTTAGGCTAGAGTAGGCTAAGTTAAAGTATGATATGCTAGAGTAGGCTAAGATAGGCTATTAAGCTAGGTTAGTTTGGGCTAGAGTAGGCTAGGCTAAGCTAGGATGGAGTAGGCTAAAGTAGGCTAGGATTGAGTAGGCTAAGAAGGCTAGAGTAGGCTTGGTTAGAGTAGGATAGGCTACGATGAGCTTAAGTAGGCTAGGATAGGCTAGACTAGAGTCATTTAGGATAGAGTAGGGTAGGCTAAGTTGGATTTAGCTAGGCTAGAGTAGGATAGACTAAGATACAATAGAGTAAGCTAGGATAGGTTAGGCTAGAGTTGGCTAGGTAGAGTAGGTTATATCAGGTTAGGCTAAGGCTAGAGTAGGCTATTATAGGCTATTCTGAGCTAGAATAGGTTTGTCTAGAGTAGGCTAGGCTGAACTAGGTTGGAGTAGGCTAAAGTAGGCTAGGCTAAAGTAGGCTAGGCTCGAGTAGGCTAGGATAAGCTAGGCTAGAGTAGGTTAGGCTACACTAGGGTAGGCTATGTGTAACTAGACTAGAGTAGGCTTATAAAGAGTAGGAAACAATAGGCTAAGTTAGGTTGGGTTAGATAAGTTAGTCTAAAGTAGAATAGGCTACACTAGTCTAGCCTTCGAGTAGGATATGCTAGGCTAGAGCAGTTTAGAGTGGGGTAGGCTAGGATAAACTGTAGTAGGCTTATCTAGGCTAGGCTAGGATAGGCTTGGAGTAAGATATGGTAGCCTAATCTAGGATAGGCTTGGGTAAGCTAGAATAGGATAACCGTGATTAGGTTAGAGTATTCTAAAAGACATTATGCTATAGTAGGTTAGAATAGGAAAAGCTAGGCCAGGGAAGGATAGAGTATTGTATGGTAGGTTAATCTAGAGTAAGTTAAGCTTGAGTAGACTAAGCTAGAATAAGCTAGGATATGGTAAGTAGGAGTAGGCTAGAGTAGGATAGACTACAGTAGGGTATGATAGGACATGCTAAAGTAGGTTAAGTTAACATATGCTAGGCTAGAGAGGGACAGACTAGAGTAGGATAGGCCAAGGTAGGTTAGGTTAAGGTTTGCTAGGTGATCCGACAGGATCTTAATTAAAAGGCATAGAATTCAAAGTTCCTAAAATATAATGGAAATAACACCTTATTGAAGGACTCAATGAAGTAATTCCAATGCAGCTTGAATAGGCAAAGCTAGGCTAGGGAAGGCTAGAGTATTGTATGTTAGGCTAATCTAGACTAGGTTAAGTTTGAGTAGACTAAGCTAGAATAATTTAGGATATGGTAAGCAAGAGTAGGCTAGAGTAGTTTAGACTAGAGTAGGTTATGATAGGACATGCTAGAGTAGGTTAAGTTAACATAGGCTAAGCTAGAGAGGGACGGACTAGAGTAGGATAGGCTATGGTAGGTTAGGTTAAGGTTGCTAGGTGATCCGAGAGGATCCTAATTAAAAGGCATAAAATTCAAAGTTCCTAAAAGCTAATGGAAATAACTCCTTGTTGAAGAGCTCGATGAGGTAATTCCAATGCAACTTGAATTGTGTCGAATGGAGTCTGCATGTGAAATATATAGCAACTTGAAGATTTTGACCAATGGGTAAAAAGTTAAAGTAAAAGCATGTAGAAAATAATGTGCAGATTCAATACTACTCATGAAATTTGCTAAATCACAAGACTTGAAGCTACTCTACTGATGTGCAGAAGTTAATTCACCATCTAAAACAAGAATCATAGACATGCCAAGAGCCATGTCACCTCAGTTAAATACCTTCAAGTATTATGCTGAAACTGAAATTCAAATTTTAATCTAGTTTGACCAAGGAAAAGTAAAAACTAGATTTTATTGCTACATTTTCAACACTCTCAGAAAGAAAGGGATTATCAACCACCCCTATCCTACACATGTGGAACTTGAATTTTCCTCTTGACAAAGCCTTTATCAAAATATATACATCTAATTCCTTTATCAAAATGTACTGCATCAATATAATCTTCCTCTACACACAATCTTGTAGATCGTGATATTAGATATCAATATGCCTGGATCGATCATGAAATACAAGATTCTTAGAGATTTTTACGAAACCCTGATTATCATAGAAAATCAGAGTAGGATCCTTCATCTGACCAAATAACCCAACACGAATCTTTATCCTCTATATTGCCTCATATGTTACTTGCCTTACAGCCATATACTCTTCTTCTGCTGAGCTAAGTGCCAGAGATATTTACTTCTTGTTGTAACAAGAAACCGTTGCTGACCCAACATTGAAAATTTCTCCTGATGTGTTCTTCCTGTCTAATGGACTCCCCGCCCAATCTGCATCTATGAAGCCTTGCATCTTCACTCGCTTTGTTAGTCTGTACCAAAGACCAAACTGAGTAGTGCCTCTGAGGTATCTTAACACGTGCTTTGTTTCCTTCCAATACAGTTTGGTTGGCTTAACCATTGCTTGAATAAATTTCTTAACTTCATAACACATGTCTGGTCGCGTATTCACCAAATACACAAGTGAACCCACAAGTTGCCTATAAATGTTCGCCTTCACTACTTCACTTGAGCTAGCATCCTCTTTTGTTAAAATTGGCAACTAGGGAAAAGCTTCGTGTGGGTCATTTTATTCATGGCTAATAATATTTTTATTAGATTCCTCTCGTCGAGAGGTGTAGGATTGATATAAATATCATCCGATTCTAATAAGTATTCATGGAGATATGAATTTATTTTGATTATGGAATTACTATCAAGCCGACCTACAACTCATGTAGGCTCAGAAGCCCAACAGTCGCATATATTCGAACACCAACGTTGTGTATAAATATAGAAGGTCTTTTCCTCATTTGGACTCACTCATCCCATCACATCTCTCTCTCTACTGTGCAGAAAAGAGTCTCTTCTCTACTGCGCAGAAAAGGGTCTCTCCCTCACACATGTGAAGCCGGAAGCTGCTAAAACTGAAGCTGCAACTGCAGAAGTAAAGTTTGACATACGTGGACTAGAATATCTCGTCATCTGAACTGTGTTGTAAGTTCATCTGAACCTCCTCTAAAAGCCACAACTTTTGGTGGTGGAATCAAGTCAATCCGACGAACGGTTTGCAAGGTATCGACTGCCCTAGTTTGAAGGAAGTTGCTGAAACTGAAGCTGCAACTACAGAAGTGAAGTTTGACCTACGTGGACTAGAATATCTCCTCATTTGAACTCCGCTATAGGCTCATCTAAACCTCCTCTAAAATCCACAAATTTTGGTGATGGAATCAAGTCAATCCGACGGACGGTTTGCAAGATATCCACTGCCCTAGTTTGAAGGAAGCTGCTGAAACTGAAGCTGCAACTGCAGAAGTGAAGTTTGACCTACGTGTACTAGAAGATATCCTCATTTGAACTACACTATAGGTTCATCTAAACCTCCTCTGAAAGCCCCAACTTTTGGTGGTGCAATCAAGCTGATCCGACGGTCGGTTTGTGAGATATCATCTGCCCTAGTTTGATGATGAAGCTGCTAATCTTGATGCTGCTAATCTAGGGTTTGCTACTACTGATATAAATCAGATTTATTGTACTATTTCTCTCTGCTGAATTATTGAAGATAAAAGAAGATTTGATCAGAGGGTTTCCCCACACATTGTGGGGTTTGTCCTTGGCTAGCCACCACATCTTGTGTCTCTTGTCTTGGCTTGTTTTCTGTCGATCGTTTAATGTTCTATCTACACTTTACTTTATGTACATGTGATTGCTAATCTGTGGAATATAATCATGAAAAGAAGTAAACTGTTATAAGCATAGAACATACCATAACTTATCATGGGATCAGAGCTAAGGTGAAGACAAAGCCCGAGCAAGCGCAAGAGAAATCACCAAAGAGAAGATTGGCAAGGCTATCCTAAAAGAACTATGGGGTCCTCAACACTCTTTCCTGCCAAAGACAAGCTTCGTGAGAAAGTTGACTATCACGGATGGAAGATGTCTATCGATCTAACCCTAGAAGATCAAGGAGTGTTGGACAGTGTAAGAGGCAATGTTGTTGAGCCTCCATCAAATGCATCCACTGCTGCCTGGAACAAATGGAAAAATGGAGAAGTCAAAACAACAAAGATCATCCGAGACTCTATCAACAAGCACTTGGTGGTCTACATCTCTAATCTGAACATCTCTAAGGAAATCTACTATAGACTGGTGAGTTTATTTAAAGTTAATGATGAAAATCAAGTTTTGTTTCTTAGAAATAAACTAAGGGAAATCAAGAAGGGTAAAGATTAGAGTATGCAAGCATACTTCTTAAGAATCACCGAGATGAAGAACGATCTCTTATCTATTAGGGAGACTATTACTGACAGAGAAATGGCACTCACGACTCTTGGAGGATTACCATCCGAATGGTATGTGTTCAAGACTACTCTTCTGAACAATAATAATTCATGGTTTCAGGGAATTATTGGCTAGATGCATTCAAGGAGAAACAAGGGTAGAAGAGCAAGAAAAGCCCATGCCTAAAGGTCCTCTTGCTGCCTTTTCTTCTCATGCTAAGAAAAGAAATAATTTTGGGACTAAATCAAAAGGAAAGGCTAGACCTAAGGGTGGAAGAAAAGGACGATGTTACATCTGCGATAAAGTAGGTCACTATGAAAGGGAGTGCCCTGATAGAAAGGACTCACGCTGGGATGATGATCAAAATCCCTCTGATGGCAATCAAAGGAATGAAAAATTCAATAGCAAAGGTAAGAGGAGAACTGGGAATCGAGGAAGAGGACAACCATTCAAGAAGGCTAGAAATTCTAGGATGTATTAAATGCACCTGACCTCTGAAAGAACCTGGTTTCCATCTCAGAAATGGAAGACAAAGGCCACAAGGTAACCTTTAGTGGTGGCAAGGTATGTGTATCAAAAAATAATGTTAAAGATGCCTTTACTCTTGGGTTTCGTGTTGATTCATTATATCAGGTCGATGGAAGTTCGCTAGGTGTCATGTCTTATGACACATCTCTTTAGTCCAAACTTTGGCATCGAAGGTTTGCCCATCTTCATTATAAAGCTCTACTCAGTGTAAGACAAATGGTGACAGGGATGCCCGAATTCCAAGTAGAGAAAGAAGGTGTATGTCCAGGATGTGCCGAAGGAAATCTAGAAAGGGGACCATTCCCCTCAAGCCAAAGCAAGACCTCTGATATATTACAGTTGGTTCACTCAGGCATATCTGAGGTTGGCATTAAGAGGGAGACTACTACACCACATACTCCTTATCAGAATGGTGTGGCGGAAAGGAAGAACCACATGATTATGGAAGTTGTCTGGGCCATGCTACATGATCAAAGACTTTTAAAGTTTCTATGGGTTGAAGCTGCAAACATTACCGTATATGTACAAAATTGATGCCCTCATCAAGCATTGGGTTCCAAGACTCCTGAAGAAAATTTCACCGCAAGGTGGACAATCTTCCGACTTTGAGGAGCTCTCAAGAAGCCGACACCATGGAGCCAAAAGAAAAGGATGATGAATCAATTCCTGATGTAGAAGAACCCTTGGATCCGATTGATCCTCCTCCACATGAGCCTTCCTCTTCTAGGAAGAGGCCTTCATGGCTTAGGGGGCTACTTGATGATGCTGAAGGACATGCTGCACCCCGAGGAACCTTTCGTGAAAGTAAGAAACCTAACAGGTATCAGGGATACCTGACCATCATGAGCACAATCATGCAAAATGAGCCTTCATCATTCTCAGATGTCGTCAAGCATCAAGTATGGAAGGATGTTATGACCATAGAATATGAGTCTATTATGGAGAATGATGTCTGGGAAGTAGTTCCTAGACCCCAAGACAAGACAATTGTCACTTCTAAATGGCTTTACAAGATAAAGCATGCAGCAGATGGAAGTTTGGAAAAGTATAAGGCTCGTTTTGTTGCTCGTGGTTTCTCCCAGAAGGAAGGTATAGACTATGATATTTGCACTTGTTGCCAGATATACGACCATCTTCTTGATCATAGCCCTTATGGCTTCACAAGGATGGAACCCACATCAGACGGATGTCAAGATCACATTCTTTCATGGTTCAATCAAAGAAGAGGTCTATGTGGTGAAACCCAAAGGATTTGAGATTTATTATTGAAATTCTCATGTATGCAGGTCGAAGAAGGTTCCTTATAGGCTGCAGCAAGCACCCCGAGCATGGTATGAGAGGATCAATAGCTACTTGATGAAGCTGGGATTCACTAGGAGTGAAGCCGATCCTAACCTTTACTTTAAGGTTGAAGATGAAAAACCATTCAGACTGGTGCTATACGTGGTTGACCTCTTTCTAACAGGTGCATACCCTCTCATTCACTTCTTCGTCTTATGCTACTTCTTCTATCACAGCTGACCATTATTGTTTTGTATCTACCTGTCTGACTCCTATCTCCTTGGCTTGCTCATTGCAGCCAGCCCCCCCTCTATCTCATGCACCCCACCATCTTTCCTAGAGGTGACCTTCTCTGCTCAATCCTCTAACTCAAAACTAGGGACTTTCTCACACTCATACCACCTCAGATCTCATTCTTGGTCAAAGCCACTTGAATCTATTGGCATTCGTATCATATCCCTTCCCATCCCTCCCAAAACTCCCTAGGGAAAACCCTCCTCCCTCTCTAAGGCCAAACAGCAGGCGGATATGAAGTTCATTGCGGGTTTCCAATTAGCTATTGACCAGGTTCTTAGAGCACAGAACACCCTGGTATCCTCTCCCTCATGAAGCTGCTCTCCTTGAATTGTTATGGGTTAGCTAGTCCTAAAACAAAATTAGCATTTCAGAGGCTCCTAAGCATTGAGCGGGTGGATGTCATTTTTCTTTAGGAGACATTGGGATTAGTAGAAGCCATCACTCACCTCCTTGAATCCATTCTTCTCGGATGACATTTTCATACCCTAGATGTACACGGGAGATCCAGAGGCATTGTGATGGGGTTCAACCCTATGAATATAAAATTATGTAAGATTTGGGGGGGATCGAGTTATATTGGGGCAGACATCTATTCACCTAACTTAGGTATTGACATAAGATTAATCAATGTTTATGGCCCATGCCAAAATTGGGGCCCGTTCTGGGAACAATTGCTTAGCTCTAGTCTTCTGCAAGTGGATAATCTTTTTTTCTTTTTTCCACTGGAAAATCGTAATATTTCATTATAATTGAAAAATTACATATTGTAGATGCCTTTCGGCATATGCTGCGTTGGCCCTTTAGCCATTGTGAGCCATAATCTAAAAAGGTGCTTAGTTTTTGTCAAAAAAAGATGCATATATCATCCATCACCACACAGGGTGTTCGGTTTTCAAAAAATAAGAACACAAGTAACGATGTACAAATGGGGGAAAAGTCAAGATTTTCGCCCTTTTTTCTTCTCAACCTTTCTCCACCCTCCCTAAGATTTGTTGGAGTTATAAGTGTTAGCGCTATATCAGCCACAGGTTTGGGATTGTCTTTATTAGAATCTGATGTGTCTGAGATGTGTTGATGTTTGGATCTGCTCATATCCATTGTTTCTAGTATCCTTGCCTCCTGTATGTCTATAGGTTCTTGTGGATTTATATCTTCTACTTCTGGTTCTTTGTTTATCTGATTTGTCTCATTGGGGGTTACATATTCCTCCTCTTCTTCCTCCTCGTCATCCGAGAGTGGTGGAGGAAATTTCCATCCCTTGGCTTGTTTCCCTGTATTTTTCTTCCTACGAGTGTCTTTTTTGGTTGTTGGACATATGCTTTCTAGGTGTCCTATTTTTCAGTAGGTTTTGCATCTGAATGTTGTGTTTTCATAATCGAAAATCTGTGACCACTACCTCTATCTATGCTTCAGTTGAATTTGGTCTGGCAAGCCTTTGTTGAGGTCTACTTCCACACATATTCGTGCATAAGTGTAGATTCTTTCCTCCAGTCTTTGGGTGTACATTTTGATGTAGCATCCGATAGTATTATTGATTCCTGCGAGTACTTGTTGACTCCAGAGGTGTAATGGGAGATTGTGCAATCACACCCAAACTAGCATCTTAGAGACAACCATTGTATTGGCATCATCTGGGAACCATGGTGTGATGAAGAGTCATGTGGATCCCTAGAACCAAGGTCCTTCTTGTATTACAAAGTCTCTAGCCTCTACTGTAGGAAAGTTCACTATAAAGAACCCCTTGGAACAAAGATGTATTTCACATTGTGTAGTCTAGTTTGTGAAGATCCAATGAAATAGATGAACCGGTTTGGGCCAAAAACAATTGAATCTACATATTATTGCTTGTCTTTCATATATAGTGCAGTGCTAATCTGTTTATGGTATATCTATGCTATATTTTGGGGTATGGTTCAACTGTTCCACAATGTATGGCCTTGCATTCATACCTGTTTGACTTGGTGCTGCTTTGGTTGTGTTTTTCCCTTGAAGAATGTTTTTGTAGGATATACTTCCTATTTTTTTCCCCTGATGTGTTCCTGTAGTTTTTGTACCAGTCCCACTTCCCTCCCCCCTGTAGGGATTTCTGTTGTTGTCTGTCGCACCCCCTCTTATTCTCAGATTGAGAATTATTGTTGACAAGGGTGTGATTTTGTATTCCTTGAGGTAATTTGTGTCTGGAGTACTCTGTCCCCATGAATCAGATTTTGTGTTCTGGTGGGATATCCAAATTTTTGCAGTATAAGATTCTGTAGTTACTTTACAGATTCGGTTTCTTTTACCCAAAGTAATTATGTTTTTTTGGCAAGGGTTTTGACAAAAACTTGGAAATGGTGGGTACTTACCGGGGATCCAGATCTTGTTGCAAAGATGTTGTTCTTCAAAATATGTATAGATTTGTTTATAGAGTGGTAGGCACTATTCCCTGGCTTCTCTGCACTTTTCCCCATCAGAACGATCGGATTGGGCCTCAACTTGGTGCAAATGCCCTGCAAATGCTTGGATCCCACATTGTCTGTAACACAGTCCAACATCTGTGTGTATTTCTCCAGCAGATCACACAGTCCAACATCTGTGTGTATTGCTCCAGCGATGCGGAAGATTAGACGTGAAATGTGGGAAGTTATGCTTAGTTAATATAGAGATTGCATTCAAATCTTCCCACGATTTAGGTCATTTCAAAGAGCTCTTTAGCCTTAACTGCCCTTACTATTCACTCTGATATATCTCTCTTCCATTTTAGGAAATCTTCAAAAGAGATGTCCTTACGTAAAGTAATGCAAAAATAGAAACAACATAGTGTTTCAAAATCTGAGGTTATAGAGATGTCACCCATATTTTCTGATATGGTTTGCTGTGATGATGGAGGAGTGACATCATGGGAAGTTATCTACGATGGAATTGAAGATAAGAGACTTGTGGTTATTGTTACCAAGGCAACAAAATATTCAACACAACCCTCATCTGCCCAATTTAGAGACACTCCCTGCTCTTTTCTTCACAGAATAGGAGCAAGAGCCAAGACACAGATATGGTTATATGGGTAGTGGATAATGTCAATATCGAAGATAGCCAATTCAAGAATTCAAATATGGAAGAACAAGGGACAAGTTCACAAAATGCAGAAATCATACCTACATTTCTGACATCTGATATTATCCTAAAGGTCACAGAAATACATCCTTTGGATGTATTCTATAGTCCACTGCACAAGGTTGTTGTAAGAAGACAGAGGAAGAGAAGGAGAGTGAAAACACTTGAATTCCCACCTAGGAATGAACCAATGGATATAGTCTAGAAGGATATTCCTTCAAATCCAATTGAAAATTTAACCAGGCTATCACAATTTGTAGGGGAATATGCTACTTCCACCATTGATAAGGCCACTAAAGTATCTATTTTGTTAAGAGAAAGAGAAGAAAATATAGCACAACTTGAACAACAATTGGAAATTGAGAAAACAAATGTGAACAAGAAAGCCACAAAACATTCAGTCCAATTGGAAGTATGGAAGTACTTAGGATAAGCCATGAAGTAGATATCTCAACAAAGAATATGCAAATCCAAGAGTTTTTTTTTCCGGAGAAAAAAGCTAAAACTTTTTATTAAGGATATAAAAAGTTTTACAAGTCATCTATGCTTCATCAGCCCAACAGAGCGCATCAAGACATACATACCCCAATACAGATGGGATCTAACAAAAAATACCCAATGCATCCCATATCATAACATGTTTCAGGGACGCGGCATAACAACCGGACCTGTCAATTGATGAAAAGAAACAGTCCAAAGGAAACGCGGAGAAGAACCGCAATAGTTTCCAATACATATACAAAAAATAGCCAGTGAGGCCTCCTTACAGGAAGGATAAACAACCTCTTACATAAGAACTGGAAATATAAACAGTCAGATGAAAATGACATAATTTAAATAGCAGCTCGTCCTCTGTCACAAACAGAGATAGTCATGAACCCAAAAAACTGATCATCCCGAGTGATAAGAGCGAGAAACTGTAAAAGCAAAGGTGGCATGATCTGTGAACATAAAACAGAGGTGCCTCGAAAGAAAACTCCACAACCCTGTAGTCACAAAAACTTTGTGGAGAGAGATATTCTGATGTGAAGCTATGCTGGCGGAGCAAAAGGTGGAAGCTGTGAGTGGAAAGACTGTCCCTGACGCAGTTCCTCTATGGACCAGCTGCCCAAAACTTGTTGTAAGCCTGTTTTAGAAAGCTCATCTGCTGAAGAGTTTTTGTCCCTGTAAATATGACATATAGATATAGAATTAAAATGAGATTTTAATGACAATATATCATCTAAGGTAGACTTCAGGATCTGGTTTTGACATATAGCTTTCCCGTTCACCCATTTGATAACATTCATGGAGTCTCCAAATATTTGAATGCTCAGGATATTCATTTGTAGAGACCAGCACATTAAGAGGCGTAATGCAATCAGTTCAGCGTAGTTATTTGTTCCCTGACCCAGCCCTACAGCTGCTTTGAAAGAGTGTTCTCGGTTTAGATGTAAACAGATACCTGCCCCAGCCCTGTTCTGTTGTGATGCCCCATCGAAAAAGGCCCAAGGGGAATTTTCATTTATGATCAGGGGAATGTCACGGTTAGTTGTATTTTTTGACTCAGGAGGAGGAAGGGAAGTGTATATTGCTGCACAATTTGTAGCCACAGATGTTGGAGAGAAAGACTGATCTTGAAATAAACATTTGTTCCTGGTCAACCACAGACCCCAGAAAAAGATGGGAAGGAGGTTCCGAAGATTGCCATCAGGGTGGTTTTTCCACCAATTTCTCCAAACTTCATTCAGCGAAGCTGGTGCCCAATGAACTCTAATTTTTAACATGTTTATAAGTTCCCCCCAGATGCTAAGAGAGACAGTGCATGTAATGAAAAGGTGATTTATTGTTTCAACATCTGCCTTGCAGAGAGGACATCTCCCAGGGCCAACGAAAAATCTGTTCTGTAGGATATCCCAAGTTGGGATTTTTCTTTTTAAAATACACCAGAGGAACACCCTAGATTTCAGGGGGCATTTGAGCTTCCACAAATTTTGTGACCACCACTCTGACTCAACCCAACCTTTCTTTTCCATGAGAAAACCATACCCATCTTTTGGGGTATAAACACCTGTTTTGCCATGCGCCCACAACAGCATGTCAGGATCAGTTTTTATCCTTACATTTGATCTGTGGAGTTCATCAATGAAAGAGGACCATTCATTATGCCATCTGATGTTCAGACCCATGTCCATAGCGTTCTTCCATGCCTGACCCCATAAAGTGGATTGACCCACTTTCTCCACTTGATTTAGAGTATAAAAACCTTTGTTGTCTAGGTGCCTCAAGAGTCCAGGGGATAGTGCAAAAGATTGATTGCAACCAACCCAGGGATCCCTGCCAATTCGAACATTCTTCCCGTCACCAACTTTCCAGGCCAGGCCTTGTTCAATCACAAAGAATGCCTCCACCGTAGCCTTCCATATAACGGAGGAATGTTTCGTTTTCTTGTTTTGACTACGAATCCAGTCTTCCAGGGGCAAAGGATCGATGTATTTTCGCCTAATCACCCTTGTCCATAGGTTCTCTACAGTAATAAGTCTCCATCCTGACTTGGCAGCCAAGGATAGGCTAAACTCAGGAAGCCGTTTTATGCCCCAACCACCCCATTCTTTTGGCCTAGAAATCTTGTCCCATGCCACCCATGGAAGGACTGTACTCTCATTTGATCCATCCCATAAAAATCTGCTACATAGCCTTCTAATTCTCTCCAAAATGCCCTTGGGGATCCAGGTGAGGGCAGCCCAATAGACCGGGATAGCTAAAAGAACAGATTTTAGTAATGTCATTCTTCCTGCTCTTGAAAGCCATCGGAAACTCCAATGGGAAATTCTTGCTTCGATTTTTGCAATTAACGAGTGCCAATCCTCTTTTTTGTATGCATCCGGTTTTAGCCAAAAACCCACGTATTTAAAGGAGGAGTCCAAATCCTGAAAGTGGAACGAGAAAAGGTTTTTCATTGAGGAAACTTCTCTCCTATTGATCCCAGCCACACATACTTGGGATTTCCCAGAATTTATCAGCATACCAGTAGCTTTCATAAAAAGATCAAAAATGCTTTTAAGTTCCTTTAATTCATTATGAGAACCATTGGAAAAAATCAAAATATCATCAACGAATAGCAAGTGAGAAATATAAAGGTTGATAGCAACCTCTATACCTTTGATCTTGTTTAATCTTCTGGCTTTGTGAATCAACCTGCTAAGACCTTCTGCCACCAACAAGAAGAGGAGAGGAGATAATGGACATCCTTGTCTGAGGCCTCTTTGACTTTTGAAGAAAGAGGATGCGGCCCCGTTGATCAAAACTGCAAAGCTGACATTAGAAATACAGCCCATGATCCAACTTATGAATGTATAATTAAAGCCCAAATGAGTGAGCAAAAGTCTGAGGTACAACCAGTTTATTCGATCATATGCCTTGGATAGGTCAATTTTTAGGATCACCCCTTTTTTCTTCTTTTGTTTGACACTATGAATGACCTCTTGAGCCACCCCAATAGCCTCATGAATTTGCCTGCCATCCAGGAAACCGAATTGTTCCATTGAGATATTTCTGGATAGAATAGGAACAAGTCTGATTGCTATCACCTTTGCAATAATTTTATAAATGCAATTGCAAAGAGAAATAGGTCTAAAATCTTCAAAGGGCGCCGGGTCATCTTTCTTTGGAATAAGAGCGATAAATGTTGAATTAAAAGGTTTATAAATTTCTCCTTTCCGCCTTGACTCTTCCACAACTTCAGTGATATCGGGTCCAATTAGATCAAAAAAATGGAGGAAAATTTCGATAGTCCATCCATCAGGACCAGGACTTTTCTCCTTTCCCATTGTTTTCATTGCAGCCTCAACCTCTTCCTTGGAAACTGGACCTGATATATCTTCGGCTTCATCCCCCTCAATGAATCTAGGGAAACATTGAGCTGTCCTCATTGCTTCTGCAATGGTATCCTCTCCAGGGTCCGAGAAAATTTTCTGAAAATGTCTCAGGCCCAAACTCGAGAGGTCTGAGAACGTATTAACCACCCTGCCTTCTTCATCTTTTAGGCTCCAAATAGTATTTGCCGATTTTCTCCCTTTGGCATAATTGTGGAAAAACCTTGTATTTTCATCTCCTGCTTTGAGCCAAATAGCTCTGCTTTTTAATCTCCATTCCTCTTCCTTTGCCAAAAGGATCTTGTTTTGAGCTTTTTCTAAAGATAGTATGTGGTCTTTTGAAGACTGAGAAGCATACCCATCCGACTCCACGCTTTCCAGAGACTTCAGCTCCTCACTGATTTTAGTCAATTCTTCGTTTTGTTGTATCTTTCTTTCTTTTGCCCAAGACTTGGTCGTTGACTTAAGACGTTTCAGATTTTCCATGAATTGAAAGCTCTTACTTTCAGTGGCATTCCTGTCAGCGCGAATCCAAGTAGATTTGAAAAGGTTATTAAAAGAGGGTTCTTGCAACCATGAGGAGTTAACTTTAAAAGGAGCAGGGGGCTTTGGAGGAGGAAAGGATAGGTCCAAAAAAATCGGGAAATGGTCAGAATTTCCAACCTCCTCAACCCAATGCCGAAATAGTGGCACTCTTCTGATGAGACCCTCTAAGATCAGAAAGCGATCTAGCCTTTTAGCAATCCTATCCTCCCCAATCCTCCTATTCCTCCAAGTAGGCTTTAGATTTATCGGGGAAGGATCAATAAGATTATGGTCAGAAAGGATTTGGATAAAAAAGTCCGACAGTGGTCCTCCCTGGCAGAGGGTCCCCATGCTTCCGCTCTGCCCAAGGAAAAGTTTAAATCACCACCCACCACCATCTGGGGCGATTTCATCAAAGTTTTGGCAAACAAGTCCAACCAGAAAACCTCCCTTCCTTGACATGGGCCATATATATTAACAATTTGAAAGGAAGAAGGAAAGTCTGGTGAAATTATTTCCATTCCCATAACATTTTTCAGACCCCACAGATTCAAACATTTAATCCTGCCCTCCCTGTAGCCAATGGCCAGGCCTCCTGAATGGCCAGAAGAGTCGATAGCATGAAAGAACCAGCCAGGCATCAGAGATTTCAGGCATGATTCTACCTCGGAGCCTTTTCCCAAAGTCTCTTGAAGGAAAATGATATCAGAATTTGATTTTTGAAGCCACTCTTTTAGCGCTAGTTTTTTAGGTTTACTAGCCAAACCTCGGCAATTCCAGGAGGACATAATCATTTTTTAACAGGTTCGGGGGTCTGTACTGCTCTAAGTACCCCTGGAATTGAAAATTGCTTCCCATCCGCCACATCTATTTTAGCTTTAAGTTTTGCTTTTGAGAGGTTGGATTTTCTGCCTCGTTTACCCCTCTGAGGACCTTGTGAAGGATAAAGGCCAAGACCACTACAAGCCTCGGACTGATCTTGCTTAAACCCCATCGACCTAAGGTTATATGGGCATGGAACATTTTGTGTCGGGGGCGTGAGAGGAGGCCATGATTGAGCACATTTGAGGTCAGGAAACGGGAGCTCCCCTGAAGGGGACTCAGGGTCATAGGGAGAAGCTTCAGAGACTACCCTGCCCAACTGGTTTGCAAGAGGAGGAAAAGATGATGTTTGAATATCATGTGAAAATAAATTGGAATGTTCGAGATCCTAAGATGAGGGATTGTGAGGTATCGAGCACTTACCCGTGGCCTCTACGCTGGACAGTGGTTGTGCAGGCGGAATGTTCTAATCAGCCTCCACCTCAGCATCCACCGACAGCAGCTCTACCACATGTGAATCTACATGGTTCTAATGACCGGCTACTGCTTCCTCGGATCGAGCACCCCCAGCAGCCTGCTCCATACCGTTCTGCGGCATCGGGGCTTCCTTTTCCTGAGAATCGTGGTGCTGAATGTTTCTTGGTTCTCTGAAAAAATCCGTTCTTCTGAAGTGCCTCCGCCTTCTAAGCAGTGGATAGTGGTTTGCAAGATGTCCATAGTCATGACAGATATGACATCGAAACGGCAAATGCTCATAATCAAGAATTTGCTCGGAAACATAATCCTTATATTGGAGAGGAATTGATTTGGCCAAACCTTTGCTCAGATCAAGGTTTGTCAAGATGCGAGCAATACCCATAACCTTTGTCTCTTTAAATGACATATCCGCCTCCAGGAATGAGCCCAGGGTGTTCCCGATTGATTGGAATACCGCCTCTGTCCAGAGGAAAAAAGCGAGGCCCGACGCCCTCACCCAAACAGGGAACACTTCGGTACTTTCCTTGATGGCATCAAACATTGGAGTCCATCGCTTTAACAGGACTAGTATCTTCCCAATAAACCAGTTTTTGCCCAAAACCCAATCCGCTGCTGCCTTCTCTTCGAACCTTAACATGAACCAGCCTTTTACCAAGCTCCGAGCTTCGAAACGTAATGGACTCCCGTTATTAAACCGTTCTTCCCCCCAAGACTGGAGATCCGCTGGTGTAATTTTCTTTCCCCTGGCCCTGCCAACAATGGTGCAATCAGCCACCTCTAAAGTTTCTTCTATCGAAACTTCCATGCCTAACACCATATTTTTCCTCAGCTCAAAAGTCCCTATCTGCTTTGGTGTTTTCCTCTTGCCTCCTATTATCTTCGGGTCCTCATCAGAAGTTCCAATGACCCCAGGGGAGTCTGACCAGACAAAACCCTCTTTGGGATCTACCACAGGAGATTCAAACCCCGAATGGGGCTGTTGAGAGTTAGATGGACCACTTGCAAGAAGACCTGGAGCACTTTTTCCACAGGAAAGGTCCTCACCGGTTCTCGGACCTCCTTCCCCAGCCCGCAAAACCCCCTCGCAATCCCCAGGAAGGGAAACCCTTGTGGCACTAGGATCTTTTGGAAGAGAAACCCTAGTGAGAGGGGGGACACCACCATCCGAAAAACCTTGCCAAGAACCAGAAAGCCAACCAAGGGTTTCTGAAACCCCAAATCCGGCAGATGATGTATTCCAGGTTACCATTGTTTTCTCCTTGTGGCCCGCCACCGTGTAGCCTGATTCCGACCCTTTCGCTGCTGCATTCTCAGAAGCTCGAACATGCACATCCTTCTCATGAACTTGGTCATTTTCAGAAACTGTTACCTCACCTTGATGCAGAAATGGAGGAAAAACCGCCGATTGTTGAAGAATCGGCTCTGCCAGTTTTTGAACACCGAAGAAGTGCTCCACATTTTGAGCTGATGTGTCCTTACCCCACATGGACAGGATGTCTTCAAGCGCCGGGTCTAAATCCACCAGCTCCTCCGGGTTAACCATGGTTAAAATGCCGCAAAGATAAACAAAACGAGATCCGTGAGAGACAAAACCTATGCCCAAGACCGCGGAAAAAACGAACCCCAGGTTGAAAGGAAACCGATATACCCGCGGCGGAGGAAAACGATAAAACAAAAGGCAAGAAAACTGTGCAGAGAAAACTTTCAACTTGACCCGAAATAACCTCCAGCTGTCGACTTGAGCCCTTCAGGAAGACTCCCCGAAAAACCGCTTCTCTTCACCTGATTTTGCTGCTGTTGGTGCTATCATCACCCGTGACCTGTGCAGGAAACCTCCGGAAAACCCCGCGACCAAACCCTCGCCAGAACCATCGCGCCCCGAACCTGTGTCCCTACTACAATGAATATGCAAATCCAAGAGTTGTAGTAGACTATGGCAAGATATAAATATGCCCCCACAATTGATGATTTCATCAAAGATGCATTGGATCTAAACTCCATTATATCAAAACAACAAGATATATTCTGCCAGAAGATGTCCCATATCACCCCTTATTTGAATACCAGTAATCAATTACCAGATAAGGAAATTAATCAAAGAACTGAGTTTAATAACTTAAATACTAAGATCTATGAATATATTGAATAGCAAGAATCTAAAGAAGGA
>APFE030266499.1:15262-41997 GCA_000404065.3 Pinus taeda | reverse complement strand
ACCCGGATGCGGGTGATGGTCAGGCTAGCTTGTGATTTAAACGTCGGCCACGCGGGGTGGCGAAGGGCAGCTGGCTCCTCATTAACCGAGGCTGCATTAACTATGGCTCTTAAACGCTCGCCGCCAGCAACTGAAAACATTCATTCCTTGTCCTTAATGAATCGCCTGCCGGACGCGGTAATCCTGTACGCGAGGAAGGCAATGGCATTGATATTTATCGGCATAGCCCAGTCGCTCAAAAACCAGAACAACATTCAAGGTGCTGGTGTTGGGCATAAAATCTTTCCTGCCGAGTGTCTCAGGGTGGCAAAGCTTAGTTTAATTGCCCTCAAGTTCATGGTAATGATGCGCAGCAGAGGTTTGCCTCGGTGTGGAGGAAGAATTGGTACTCGACCTGCTTTCGAAGGCGAGGAAGTGAACTCCTTCATTCCCAGGGAGGCAATGACAAATTCGTCTTCATCATCTGAGCAGGACTTCCTGATGTCGTCGGACTCCTACCTGCCTATCCGCCTCAGAATCCCTGGAAGGCTCCTGCGCTCAGATGTCATTGTGAATGTCTCGATTTATCTCTCGGAGGCAGCACCTGAAGAAAATCCCTCCCCTTCTCAGGTCCCTGTTGAATTACAGTCAAATGAAATCTTGTTAGGAGACATGGAGGGAAGGGTTTTCCATATGCTCCAGCCTCTTTCTGCTATCACCCCGACTCGTCAGCAACAGCCGGCCCATGTAAAGGAGAATATGAGCTCTGTCGCTCCAGAACCAGAAGCTCTGCCTCCGGCTATCAATACCCGAGCTAGCGAGGAAACCCACAATGCAATTCAGCCGGACCGTGAGGATCAGCTTCAATGGGACGAGGAAATGGCGAATTGGCTTGACACATCAAGCCCGAAGCACCTGTCGCCACCGGAGGAGCCCAGTCGCCCGTTCTGAGTCTCCATGGCCGTCGTCTATCCAGGTTCTCGCCGAGTTCAATCAATGTATTTTTTGTTTAACAGATTGGTCGTTCCCAGTCCTCTTTTTGACCTTCACCTGAAGGTCTGTCTATGTAATTACAGTGTCAATGGTAGAGTTTACAGGCTTATGAGGGTCTGGTTGTCATTTGTTTTTTGGATTGCTATCCAACAGTCTGGTTTTTATATGTCCGCTGTCCAAGCACTACAACAGGGACAATATCTGGTTATAGGGTATCGTTGGACAGATAGTAGGTCTCGGATGCTTTTGCTAGAGGGCTGGGCAATGCCCCTCTCGAATGATGTAATTCCTGTAAATACTTTCTTTCCTTAATATAGTTTAGACTTTACTTAGAAAAAAAAAATAATAAAATCATTTATATTAATTAAGATGGAATCAAATTTGATGTCCAGAGGTTTAGAGCTTGTTAGTAATAGCTTATTTGTCGAGTTCCAAGAAATTTTGGTTGGCATTCCAAGCAATGACCCTAATGAACAACACGAGAACTCCGGCAAAGGTGCAAATGGCACAAGGACAAGCAAATAAAAAGGGGTCTCCAGCGAGGAAGTTGGTCTTTCAAAAACTGTTTAATCATGTTTTTTTATGCACTGCAAATATATTTTGTTGTTGGGGAATTTTGTAGGGTTTGTGGAAATTTTGATGTATTGACTACACTCAAACACATCTTTTTAGTAATATAAATGTTCTTGTTCTAGTGCAAAAATAAAGAAAACCATGAAAAAAGAGCTAAAGGCCAAGCCAGATTTTGGAGTTATCATTCACATGTGGGTCATCTTGTTATGCTTATGATTATTGCAAAGAATTGTTGCAATGATAAAACCAATCTCATTTGTTGCTTTATGGACTTTATGAAAACATTTGATACAATACCCAATACTAACCTCTGGAATATATTAGAAGAGCTAAAAGTTCCTTTCAAGTGAGAGTTGCTACAATACAGTTGTACAAGAACAATATTTCCAAGTTTAGGCATACTAAGGGATAGTTATAAGTAATTAATTTTAATACAAGAGAAGCAGTGTTTGTCCTCTATCCCCTAACCTTTTTTGGCATATACATCAAGAAGTTAGAGGGTTGCTTGGAAGAAGCAAGACATGTCAGCATGTCTCTAGCTAGAATAGTCACCATCCTTCTTCTTTATGTTAACAAATATTATTCTTGTGGCAAGGAGCTACTATCATTTCAACAAGCAAGTAATATTCTCGAGGATTTTTGCTTTAGTATGAGAATCATTGTAACACTAACAAAAAAGGGTTATGATAATCAAATCAAAAAAATATTACTCACACTAATTTCATGTATGACAATAATAGCTTCGAGGATGATGTTTTATTCAAATATATTGAAATCGATCTTCATCATTAATTGAACTAGAACTGAGATTACTAAAATAATAAATGGAGGGTGGACAACTTATTATGGGTTTGAAAACAATTGTAATTCCACAAACCTTTAGCTTTCGGATAAGAAGAAATTCTTAATTGAGGCTCTCATCACTACTAATATTTTATATGGTTGTGAAGTTTGGGGCAACAACATCTCTAGAGAATCATGGAGAAAGGTGGAAAAAATACAAAAGCATTTTATATTTATAATCTTAAAATTAAAATTAAAGGAAATACACCCTATCATAACCTTCTCATGTAAGTGAGTCTTCCCTCATTGAGATAATGCATATGATTAGGTTCTTAATGTACAAGAACAAGAGACCCGGATGCGGGTGACTTAAACACATCTTAATGAAGAGTTATGAGCGGGAGGCAGCTGGCAATACGACCAGTGATTTAAGGAGGTTAACAGTAGGTGAAACTCAGGCATTAATCGCTCTGAGTACTGGAGGACTGCAAAGAATTAATTGCAGGATGGAGTGTATCAATTTAGGCATAAATTTGATGGAGCGAGGCGGATTTGGAACAGGGATCTGTTGCAGACTGTTCATTCCTCTGCGTTCCAGAGCGGCAAAAGGAATATGGCAACCCCCCTGGGTCAGGTATGTGGGATCTGTTATGTTTGAGCCGGATGAAGTCTGGTCCATTACGTTGGGTCTCTGCGTCTGTGTCTGGTCCGAGAATCTGGCTTCGTCTGTCTATGTTTGGTGTCATGGTTTCGCTTATCCGGTCAGCACCTTGTTAGCGCAGTGTGTCTCTTCTAGTTGTGATTGGGTTTCGTGGGTTGGCTATTCAGTCGATTGTCTGCTCTGTTTGAGGGTTGTTCTCAGTGCCGATGTCTGGTTCTGGAACCTAAGTCAATTAGCCTGCAATTGGCTTCCCCACATCTACCCTCAGTGTCTCAGTTTGGTTAGCCAGCAAGTTTACTCTACAATGCCTCGCCGTCGAGGCACCCCCAGACGCGGCAGCAATTCAGGGTCCAGGGGAGGCTCTCGTAGTAGAGGAGGTTTTGTACCGTAATGTGTAGATCCTTTGGCCTCTGTTCCACCCCCCTCTCCGCCCTCTGATAGTTCTGGCCCGTCTTTGAATAGCTCGTTCCATTCTACGCGTTTTCAGTTCAGAAGTAGGCTTAGCAAGCCGCTTATTTCAGCCATTGTGACCGTGCTTTTCGAGGAGGAAGAGGAGCAACCCAGTTCGGACGAACCATCCATGGAACCGTCGCACTCCCACGCTCCCAATGATAATCATGGAAGCCCATCGGGGGATGTACTCAATGCCTCTGGAATGATGAGCATGTAAGGCCAGCCTTCGTATACTCAGGAGCCCATAATCGGATGTGAGCCGGCACGCTTCTCCGGAAACATACTCAGCCTTGTTCTCCCGCCAGGCCGCAGCACGATGGAAGCAGAGGATAATGTAATGGTGACCTGGGTAAATCAAACAAGCGCAAAGGATTCCGGCTCTCCTCCGCAAGACTAAATTATTCATGATTTCAATTGCTCTTCAGAAAGATAAGCTTTTTGGTTGTTTTATATATGAGTTTTCCTATTTTGCATGGTCTCTTCCATCAACCAGCCTGAAATACTCAGTCTCCAGGACTTTTTGGTTCTAAATGGATATGTAATGGTCATTAGACAGAACAATATGTTTGTAAGGGTTCAGCTTCTTCTGAAGCTTTATCCTGATCTAGCTCAGCGTAGGGATAAATTTTCTAAATTCGCCAGTGCGCATACTGATATGATATGTATTTTTGTAAAAGTCAAGCATCAGGACACCTGCAATAGACTTTTTGATAGAGCGCATGCTACTACCCCCTCAGAGGTTCAAACCTCTTTATTTAAAAAAATAAAAATAAATAAATTAAATTAAATAAATTAAATAAATAAATAAATAAATAAAAAATTAAATAAATAAATAAATAAATATATATATATATATATATATATATATATATATATATATATATATATATATATTATATATATATATATATATATATAATAATGAAAATGTACAAGAACAAGATAAACAACATTGAAGAGATGAGGCTTCCTAAGGTTGATTCAAATTCTAGTCAAAACCACATGTGGCTCAAGCAAGGTTGACATAAAGACGCCAAGCCTTGGATAAATCATTGGGGTATTGAGGAAGAGGTTACTTTGCAAAATAACAATAATATTAAAAATATTGATACATCTAAATCTAAGTAGAAATTGTGTTGTGAAAAGAATAAAGGAAAATTAAGATACTACAAGGAGGTGGTCAACCCTCATATGGAAGATCAACACTATCTTTTTGTTTTAACAAGAATAAAGAAGATAATAAATATTGCTAAAATAAAAACAAACTTTGATGAGCTCCAAAGTGAAATAGGGCAATGGACAATTCCTAAAACACCATGGGTCAAAAGAATTTGTCACCTTTATGATACTAAGAGAGTTGAAGATGAAAATCATTTTCTCTTAAAATGTCCTGCATGTACCTACATTAAATCTTAATTTCAAAATATTTCTTATAATATTAACCTTTTTCATATTTTAATTAATTAAAACTATGAGGTTTAGAAACACTTCTCCTGTAAATTTTATAATACCAAAATAAAATTCTAAAACAAACCAAGGCATTTTTACTTTTTTTTAAGGTTTTGTGTACCCATATTAATCTCAAAAAACATTAATAAACATCATTATCATCAATATAATATATATTTGTATAAATTTATCTCATTGAGACAAACTCAAAAGAAATCAACCTGCAAAGTTCTAAACATTAAAAATATCTAAAACTAAAATAGATTTATATTCGTTTTATTACACATATGTTAATTTATTGTTATTATAATTTATATGCACTTTGTGGTAAACAACAATTTTTGTTTTTCCTTTAACATTACAAATTTCTAACATGTTGATTTTATTTATAAATGTTACCTAAATTGTTTTTATAATAACAAATAAGGTTTGTATTATAAAAGGATGTGGCAAAGCCAAGTAGTTAGGTTAAGATGGAAAGATTTTATTTATAAATGTTACTTGAATTGTTTTTATAATAACAAATAAGGTTTATATTAAAAAAGGTTTTGGCAAAGCTAAGTAGCTAGGACAAGATGGACAGGTAGGGAGAAAGTAGTGATTGGAAAATGCAAAAATATCCAAGTTCTATCTAATAAGTTAACCATCCAAAAAAACATTATTCAATTTTGAAGATATATTACTTTACATATGTTCAAAATAAACATATAACTTAGAAAAACATTTTTAAAACATATAAAATGAAAGGAATGTAAGTTTTATAACTTTACAATAAGCAATATATAAACAAATACTTCTAAACAAAAAAAAAAATGGCGATCGCACATAATACACAAATATTTGACCTGGAAACCTTTAACTAAGAAAATCAAAAAAAAAATTAGAGTCGCACCTCTAATTTTTAAATCATTATTTACAATATAATATATAGGATCTTGTAGCCTTTAATATCCCTAATCCATTGACCTTGTTTACATTACAACCTTAATTCCTTAACAGAAATTAGAAAACCATGCGCCACATAATTACCAAAGGTGAAAACAATGTGTCGAAAACCACCAAAAAAGGATGTAAAAAATTGCAGGGGCCATCACTCCTCTTGTTACCCCCACACTGCACTCAACGCACACAAATCAGACATGGACCTAGTCATGCAAATAATGTAACACATACCCAATATACTCCCCCTTGTTTTATTTGCATACAAGAGGTAACAGGATTGCATGATCAACAATCTAGGGTAGTAATTCCAATTGTTTCTATACACTAAGGAAACCTCTCAATGCTTACAAACTTTGTTAATGAGTTTGTGACATCCTTCAAAGTTTCCACCTTCACTAGCAACACCTTCTTGTCTTCAACCATGTCTTTCATAAAGTGATACCGAAAATCAATATGCTTTGGCTTATAATGATAAGTTGGGTTCTTTGTCAAAAAGATTGCACTTTGACTGTCATAATCTAATATTACAACTTGGTGTATAAACCCAATAGTTAAATCCAATCTATGTAACCATGCAACTTCCTTTCTTGCATGAATGGATTTCATGTATTCAACTTTTGCAGTTGGAAGTACCACCACAATTTGTTTCTTGCTCATCCAATTGCTTGCTCGTCCAAATAGGATAAACATATAACTACTTATATATCTTCTATAATCCAAAACTCCAACCTAGTATGTGTCAACAAATATATCTATGTCCAATACTCTATTTGCTCTAGGTCCTCCTTGGTGGTAAATCTATAATCTGTAATGCCACACAAATACCTGAAAACCCTCTTTAGAACTCTTCAATGCTACTTCTTGGGTTTTTACTTATACTTGCTCAAAACTCTTATTATAAATGCAATGCATGGACTAGTACCGACAATTGCATATATTAAATTGCCAACAACACTATCATAGGAAAGAGAAGGGATGTCCTCTTCCTCTTTTTATGTCTTAAGGCATTATTATCTAGATAATTTTACACCTACAAGAATGGGGACCTTGACCAGTGTACATTCCTTCATATTATCCCTCCATAATATTGTATCAACATACTCTCTCTTATTCAACTAGAGTTTCTTATTTTCCCAATCTCTTTTAATTTCCATACCCAAAATAAAATTTGTAGCACTAAGATCCTTCATGTGAAATAAGAGGAAACCTACATTTTCACATCCTCAATGATTTCCCTATTGTTTTTAGTCAACAACATATCATCCAAAATAATTAAATAAAGAACGCTCGAGTTCTGGTGATCCTTGACCTAGCTCCTGCGCCTGCATCTGCACCTGCTCTCCAGGCCCTGCCTGGTAGGGCCGCTGCCGTCCTCTACCTTTCGCACTGATCGCTCCCTTGCCTTCTCCATTGGCCATTTTCTGCTCCCCGCCCCCGTTGGGGCCCAGCCTGCCCCGCGCTGACCATTCTGCGTTCACCTTCGCTGGCCATTCATTCTTTGAATGGTCGGTCTTGCCCCTCCCCCTCCAGGCTCCGAGAACCATGCGGAAATTTTCGCCTCTTTATTCTCTAATTCAGTCATTTCCAGATCTCGTCCCACTGTGACGAAGTTCATTAAAAAGCTTGATGAAATCCCGGAGGTAAATCTCCCTCCTTCCCTCCCAAGGAAGTCCGCAATCATCCTCGCTGAAAGAGGGCTAGTAGGCCAGTTCACTGGTCTCTAGCCCTCCCCGAGATCAGTTCCGAAATGGGTTGAGCGCAACTGGAGCACGATGATTCAAGGGAAGATAGCCATTAGATTCTGCGGGCAAGGTTATTTCACCTTTCTGTTCGAATCAAAAGAAGACAAGAACCTCATATTCAGAAATGGCCCTTACTTCATGGACTCAAGAGGTTTGTACCTGAACAAATGGACCTCGGACTTTGATCCGGAAATGGATATCCCAAACGTTGTCCCAGTTTGGGTTCGTCTCCCACATCTTTCGCTACACTGTTGGGGAGATGAATCAGTAAAGACAATAGGGAATGCAGTAGACAAATACATTGACAGATCGGAGCCAAGGGAGAACATGCATGCAAGCGCAAGGATCTGCGTTGAAGTAGATCTAGGGAAAGGCCTGCTGGAAGCCATCAAGCTCAGGGTAGACCAATGGATGCACATTCAGCAGCTGGACTATGAGCAGCTCCCCTTCAAATGCAAGGTATGTCACGAGTATGGTCATTTCGCCAATAGATGTAGTAAGTTAAAATCAAATGACCCATCTGAAAATGAGGAAAATCCTGAAGGCTCTTGGGAACCAGTGAAAAGGAGAAAACCTTCCCACCCTCAAGGTCCCGGCTCAAAATCCCCCCCTGATCCCCCTTCTCACTCTCCCCCCCCTCCTCTCAACTCAGCTCCTCCCTCAACTTCCAATCCCTTCGAATCCTTGTCTGCTGAAGATCCTCCTTCTCCTCCACCTTTCCCCCGAGCTCCTCCTTCTCCCACCCACATGATCACCCTCCCTTCCCCTCCTCCATCTACAGATAGAATCCTAACTAGAAGCAAAATGAAAGAAGCCAGTCAATCCATAGACCCTCCGAGAAGAGCTGGTCGAAAGTCAAACAAAGAGCTCAGAGATGAAACAGCGGCAAAAGAGATGGCAACGGGAATGCAGCAACCAATGGATTCATACCTAGGCAAGCTGAAAGGAAGTGGAGAAAAGGAAAAGGAGAGGAGTGGTCCCCACCCAACCAACGGTAAGTAATGATCTTGGTCTCTTGGAATTGTAGGGGGATGGGCTCTCCCTTAAAACTAAAAGCAATCAGGGATTTATTAAAGCAGGAGCAGCCGGATCTTCTTCTCATCCAGGAGACCAAAATTTCGACACAAGACTTTCAACACCAAAGTCAAAATTTCAAGAACTTCATTGGGGTATCCATTGGTTCAGAAGGTGCCTCGGGTGGAATAGGAACAATGTGGAACAAGAATAAATGGGAAATCATCAACTCTCAATTTTGCAGTTGGTGGGTCAGAACAGATCTGAAAAACAAAGGATCTCAGGAAATCTACTACATATACAACATATATGCTCCAAATCATCACAGGGACAAAGGCCGTTGTTGGGAAACAATATCCTCAGACCTTCAATCTGTACAAAATAGGAAAATAATTCTTGGGGGAGATCTGAATTTAATAAGAAAAGTGGAGGAAAAACTGGGAGGAAACTACCACGCAGACCCCTCAAGAGATATGCTAGAATCCATAATCCGGCTCCACAACTTGATGGACATTCCCCTATCCAATGGAAAATATACATGGAGCAATAAAAGGATCAACTTATCCAATATAAAAGAGAGACTGGACAGATTCCTACTCCAAGAAGGAATCGCTGCAAGTTTCCAGTCCATCAAAAGTCATTTAATCCATGCCTCGGCCTCTGACCATAAATCCGTGATCCTAAATTTGGACAAAGGCAGAAATCTGGGACCTCTTCCTTTCAAGTACAATAAAATCTGGGACCTGCAAGAAGATTTCTGCTCCCTCATCAAAAATCAGTGGGCCAAAGAAGTCAACGGGTCGCCTTACTACGTATGGGAAACAAAGCTAAAGGCGCTGAGATCAGTGATTAAACAGTGGACAAAAGAAGCAGCGGTCATGGAGAACAAAAAAAAGTCGGACCTACTCTTGAAGATGGAGCAGTGGAATAAGGCCAAAGAAAATGTCCAATACACAACTGAGGATTTAGACTATGAAAAAGAAATGTACAGAGAACTCTATCGACAGAACAGAGCTGAAGAAGAGGATCAAAGGCAGAAGTCTCATTGTCTGTGGCTGAAAGTTGGAGACAAAAACACTTCCTTTTTTCACAGCAACATAAAGCTCAGGAGAGCTGGCAACCAAATAGATAAAATAGAGGTAGATGGAAAACAGCTCAGTGACCAAGAGGAAATCAAGGAAGCAGCCCACAACCACTTCAAATCTCTCCTCTCTATTGCTCCTCAGCAAACGGACAGCTCCGAATTCCTCAATGCAATAGAGAGCAAAATCACAGAGGCTCAGAACAAAGATCTGGATCAGGACATTACAGAAGAGGAAATATGCGCAGCTACCTTCAGTATGCAGCAGGACAAGGCCCCGGGACCGGATGGCTTCACGGTTGCCTTCTACCGAAACCATTGGGAAACAATCAAAAAATATTTTGTGCGGATGGTCAAGAATGTCTTTAAAAATCACAAGATGGGAGAAAACACCAAGTTTTCGTACATAGCTCTTATCCCCAAGGAAATGAATCCCCTCTCCTTAGATAGATTCTGCCCCATATCTCTCTACAATGTCTCCTACAAGATCGTAACCAAAATTCTTGCCAATAGGCTCAAAAAACTCCTTCCTCACTTGATTTCTGAGAATCAGGGAGGTTTTGTCCCAAACAGGCAAATCACTGACAACGTCATCCTCATTCAAGAAGCTATACACAGCAGCTACAACGGAGGGGAAAGAGGAATGATAATTAAACCGGACATGGCAAACGCCTTTGACAGATTTGACCACTCCTTCTTAACAAAAACTCTCAAAAGATTTGGACTCTCCAAAAACTTCATAAGTATCATCAACGGGTGCATCTCCAACCCTTGGACTGCTCCTTTGATCAATGGCCGCCCCAACAACTATTTCAAGAGCTCTAGAGGGCTGAGACAAGGCTGCCCCCTCTCCCCCTTCTTATTAATTATTATTGTTGAGACTCTGAGTATTCACTTAGAAAATATTCGAAGGCAAAAAGAAATCACTGGCATCCGGATTGAAAGAGGGACCAAAGAGATCAATCATTCGCTCTTCGCGGATGACACTCTTCTCATTGGGGGCGCCTCCAGTCTAATGGCAAAGAGATTCAAGAAAGTGTTGGATGCCTTCTTAGCAACTTCAGGAGGAAAGCTGAACAATAGAAAATGCAAGATCTATACTTGGAATGTCCCTCTCCAAATTCAACAAAGAATATCCCTGATTCTTGACATTCTGGTGCAAAGAAATTGGAGTTCCTTCTCATATCTAGGCCTGCCTATTGCTAAGGAAACAGTCAAGGCAGAAATATGGGCCAAACATATAGAAAGAATGAGAGGCCTTCTTCAGAGCTGGGGAGTCTCTTGGCTGAACCTGGCAGGCAGAGTAATCCTCATCAAGGCTATCCTCTCAGCCCTCCCAATCTACCAATATGCGGTCATCTTGGCTCCGGCAAGCATTCACAAACACATGGAGATCATCCTTAGAAGTTTCCTTTGGCAGGGAGGGAAGCAAGAGTCAAAGAAATTTAGCCTTGTTAAATGGGACCAGGTAACTTTACCTTATGAAAAAGGTGGCTTATCTATCAAAATCCCAAGCCTCTCCAATCGGGCTCTGGGTTTCGAGCTGATTTGGAGAATTCTTAGAGGCAAAGGTTCGTGGTGGGTGGAGGTCATAAAAAGGAAATACCTCAGTGGCCCAAACTCGAACCTCCTCTCCGAGCCAATAGTGGAAAGACCCTACACCCCAGTGTGGAAACTCATCAAAAAAGTGCTCCCACAATTCAGAGAAAACACATCCAAATTCCCTGGAAATGGTAAGAGCATCAATATTTGGTCAGACAGAATCATGGGCTCAAAGCCAAGGAACCTTCATCAAGCTTCTAGACCACTCCAGATCTGGATGGAAGAAAGAAATTTAACTACCTTGTACGACATATCAACTTGGAACCAGAACATATGGCAAGATTGGAAGGATCTTAACCTCCCCATTGACCTCAGGGACCTCTGGTCCAATCTTAAGCGCTCTCTCTCTGGTTCTGCGCCTACAAATTCAGGGGTCGAAGATAGGTACATCTAGGACTCTAGCGGAGGCAAATTCATGGTTAAAGAGGGGTACAAAATCCTTCAGGCAACCACCCAAATTGCAAACTGGAATCTCCACACAACTGCTTGGAAATCAGAATGTTTACCAAAGATCAAACACTTCAATTGGACACTCCTCAAAGGAAAGATCCTCACTGCTGAGAACCTAAGGAAAAGAGGAATACAGGGTCCCTCAAGATGCTACTTCTGCTGCGCCGAGGAGGAATCCATACAGCATATCTTTCTTCTCTGTCCCTTTGCGCAAAGTTGTTGGAAACAAGTGATAAATCCCATGACAATCAGCGAAAGTTTTGATCAGATTACCTCTCTTCAGAAAAACTGGGGGAAATGTTATCCCTTCCCCAAAAAAGGCAAACACAATATCAACCGACTGTGGAAATGCATCCCAGCCACTCTTTGTTGGCAAATTTGGTTAGCTAGGAACAACTATGTATTCAACAACAAGAAGCCTTCCATAGCCAGCACCATAGCTAAAATAATAGCCATCATCTCAGAATCAATCAGCATCAACCTCATTGCTCTCCCAGATCAGTCAAGTTGGTAGCACGTAGAGACTCAATGGTACAACAAGTTTAACCTCAGCTACACCAATCTTCAGCACCCCCAAACAAAAGCTCATAAGAAGGGACCCCACTGGAAACTCAGAGGAACCAAGGAAGAGGTCAACCAATGGATCTCAGATCAGAAGCGCCCCACTTTACATTTCGACGGAGCCTCCAAGAACAACCCAGGAAAAGCCGGAGCTGGAGGCATCATTAAAAACCACAGAGGAGAAACTATTGTTAGCTATGAATGGGGATTGGGGAGAGTATCTAACAATGTGGCTGAAGCATACAGCCTCCTTCTGGGTACGTCGATTCTAAATAGGCTGGAAATTAAAAATCCTATCATCTTGGGGGACTCTGCCATCATCATTGCAGCTTTGGTCTCAGCAGCAGACTTCAACAAAGCCACTCTCAGCAATATAAAGCTCAGGATCCAGAATAACATCATAAATTTGGGAGAAATAATGTTCAAGCATGTCTTAAGAGAAAACAACGCAGCAGCGGACTCCTTCGCCTCCAAGGCCGTCAGCAGGCCGAGCGGTCAAATAAGGGAGAATGATCATCTCTATGACAAGGCAATCCCATAGCAGAACTGCTAACCCAACATCACTTCAGAACTATAAGTCAAGTACGTCTCAGAATCCAAATAATATCAGTTATCAGGCTTACTCGGATCACATATGCTTCTCTCTAGATCCTCTGACCCCTCACATCTCCCTCCTGAATCGCGTGCTCCAATCCTCCCAGCCTATTGACCGGCCTTCTCTTGATTCTCGATCCAGTCAAGCTCCTTGTGATCCATTCCCTGAGACCTCTGGCATAAGTCCCTTCGTAATCCCCTTCGTATGCACCAAAGATCTCCTGGAGGAACTCGAGTTTGCCCAAGTTCACGTTCTCCCTCAGTATCCCATGCCCGCCCAGCCCCCTCAGCTGTTTTATAAACCCCTCCCTCCCCTCTATTCTAGACAACAAAGAGCAGTCTCTGTGGTTTTCGATCTGGCCTAGGAGCATTGTAGCATCAGCGCTCGTCCCCAGCGCATCTCAGCTGCGCGTTATCCTCTCTTCTTGATCCAGAAGAACGACAACAAGCGAGGCAGCCCCTGCATTGAAGCTTGCCTCCTTCTGAATCGAACGAGGTATAACTCCTGCTCTCCTCAGGTCTTTTTGTCGCTGACTTCCTTGGCTGTTCTTTTCTTCTCAGACATGGCGGAGCCCTCTGAAATCAGACCTCAGAATGAGAACCAGGCCGGCAGCAATCCCCCTGAGAATCCTCTGGACCGCGTGTTGGGCAATAACACTTGCACGCTTTACAAACAACACTGTTTCATGATTGCAAGGATCATCAAGCGCCATAACGAGCTCAAGGAAGACTTTCAAGCTGACAGTCGCTCCAAGAGGAAAAAATTGGAAAAGAAGCGAGCTGAAATAGAGAGCCTGAAAGAAAAATGCAATCACCTGGAAGAGGCCATCGCACACATTAAAAACATCATTGATGCCATGCAAGCTGAGGCCTCCACCAGAGAAAGCAAGAAGGATATTCAAATGGACGACTCAGTCAATCAGTTTTGGTAAAAATTCACATGGCCAGCAAATTTTGTTTTCTTGCAGGGCTCTTTGTAAGGCAATATAGCCGTCTCTTATTTCAGTATATTAGCTATAAGGTTACTACTAAGAAGTTAGGGCCTCCGCGCCCATTTTGGACTTCTTTTCCTCCCTCCCCACTCCTTGTAACAACGCTCATATTCAGCATTTTTTATAATAGATAAGTACCCGATCATGTTAAAAAAAAAAAAAAACAACATCAACCTCTCAATATTTGTTTTAAACAGTTGTCCATATTCCTCTGAAAATCTCGAACTATCTAGCACTGTGCTAAAAATCCTGCTAAAAATCTTCATGATGCCTTAGTTCATTCCCCCTCTTCCTTTGAAACTAACGCAACAGTTTCCCTCTCTTCTCGGTATGATCTTATCAAAATGGATTTTTTCTTATTTCAACGCCTCAATACTTCTTCATCCCTTATACTATGTTCCTTTGGCGTTTCTTTTGTTATGCAACCTGGCTACTTATCTCCATATCTGAGTTCTAATGCAATCATAGTTTTTAGTTGTGCGTTTCTTTGAATAGTGAAGGATAAAAAATTTCAGATATGCCTAGCCCCCAGGGCTTAGGCAGAATTAATATGACCGGGGCCTGGGACAAAGGGTCAAAGCATTTAGGGGCTTAAAACCCTCTAGTTGGGACGGGGGTCGATTCTTTGAAACATTGCATTATAAACGGTCCCACTACATAAGACATGGGACCACAATACGTATGCGCCTAGGCCTTTTATAGTATCGTAACTTTCTAATCAGTGATTTTATAATGCTGCATTTGGTTGCATACCCCAATACTTGTGATCTCTGATATATGACATGGCATGGTCCACATGGAGAGGGAATAGGGGAGGGCCCACACCAAGTTTTAACATATAAAACCTTTGTTAAACCTTTGCCGCCCAACCTTATAATTTTAACACGCAAAACATATATTTATGTTGTCGCCTACCTTGTGCCAATAACTCTTGGTTCCTTTGAGCTCTCGTGACCATGGTGCTAGCCCCCACGTTGGAGCCCTTCAATCGAAGAATTTTAATTGGAGCATTTAATTTCAAGCAGTGACATTCCTCATTCTCCGATCATTGATTGCAATTTGACATCATCCTTTGCCACGTGTCACCTTGTGATTGGTGACATGTGTCACCTTGTTCCCCCCTAGGGCCCTGAAAATGCCAAATATGCATGCCACGTGTCCACCATACAACCATGTCACGATGATGTCAGTTTCCACGTGGCTTAATCAGAACCAATCACTGCTCGCCACGTGTCCAATTGGAGGAGAGAGAAAGGACGTGAACCTACTCTAATTTGTTAATAAAATCCTTTGTTAAGTTGTATTCAACCCTTCCCGTCACTTTAACACCTAAGTACTTTCCAGACGATTTAATCACATATCGCAACTTTATATCACAATAAGCATCGCTTACCATTTCATCGATCACCGACTGCGATATGCGATCTGCACCAAACCCTGCTAATTATCGATTGCACTGTTTGCCAATTCACTAATTGGACTCCGCTGACACGCTTATGTCACTGCGATGTGCTTTGGAACCTCCAATCATCGATATGCAATATCGACGATCGTTGATTACAGACTGCTCCAACCTCTGCTACTACTCCTTTCCAAATCTCTGATGTGAGGGATCTGAGACTCATACTTAACCTTTTTCCTTTGTTTTCAAACCTTTAAAGAGGAATCTTGATTTTGCCATAACTTTTGATGTTGGAACTCGTTGAAAAAATAATTCAGAGCTCATCACCATGAAAACACCTGCAAGATCATTTTACAAACACTTTCCAAGCAAAAAGCCTTCCCAATCTTAGATTGATTTAATAAATAACCTTGTTTACATGAAAACCTTTTAGACTATGACACCCACTGATTCATACGCTAAACTGAACAAAATGAATAGTGAGAGGGAAACACCACTAATTCCTATTATGGGACCCTAACAACTACCATGGTTTTCTCTACTCCAAAATGTTTGACAGCCTGACTGTAGTGTGCCTCCCAAATAATATTGGCATGCTCACTTGAAGGAACACAGATGTGTCCCAGGTGGCATAATAGTGCATCTTGGAGGTGAAAATTCAGAACTTTCTTACCTTCCATGAGTGTTTGGTATGTGTTGTTGAATTCTGGGTCGCTCTTGTAAAAGTGCGGCCACCCCGAAGTCTCATGCCCACAGGAGTCGAGCACAGTGATCAGCGCCATGACTGGTGGTCAATTGAGGTAGTCTACGACATTATTGGTGTTTCCCTTCTTGTACCTAATGTTTAAATGGAACTATTGCAGGTATGTGGACCATTTCTTATGGCGATCATTCTGCAACTTCCCTTGTGTCTGTTTGAACTTTAGGGGTCGTTGGTCTATGTGGATGACCATTTCCTTCCCCAGAATGTAATGTTTCCATTGACAATAGGCTTGCATAATGGAGTACATTTCTTTGTCATGGCTGGGATACTTTTGGACTGAGTCTAAAAGTGTCTCACTGTGGTAATCCATTGGATGCCCCTGCTGAATAAGAATTGAACCAATAGAATAGTTGGAGGCATCTGTCTTAATCTCAAATGGTTGTTTTAGGTCTAGTAATGTGAGCGCTGGTGTAGAGTAGAGGTGATGCTTCAACTCGATAAACGCCTTTTATTGGGTTTCAGACCAAAATAACTTTGTTTTCGCTCCACCCTTGGTGACTTGACTTAAATCCCAAGTGATATGAGAGAACCCCAACATGAACCTGCGATAGAAATTGGCAAAACCCAAAAAGGTGCGGAGCTCTATTAGAGTGGTTGGGACTGGCTAATCCTGAATTACTTGTATCTTGGTTGGGTCCACATGCACACCCTTCTCATCAATTATGTAGCCCATATACTGAACCTAGGTCATGCCAAAAGTGAATTTCTCCAAATTGGCACACAGCTTGTGTTGTCATAGGGTTTGGAGGACCTGTCAAATTTGGTGGAGGTGCTCTTCCCAACTCTCATTGAAGATTAATATGTCATCTAAATACACCCCCATGAATGCATTGGTGAAGTGTTGCAAGATGTCGTCCATTAATCTCATGAAGGCTGTGGGGGCATTCGTTAACCCAAAAGGCATGACCTACCATTCGAAAAGGCCCTGCTTGTATTTGAAGGTAGTTTCCACACATTAGAGGGTTCGATAAGCACTTGGTGATAACCGGACTTCAAATCAATATTGTTGAAATATTTGGCCCCCTTGAACTGGTCCAAAATTTCATAAACCTGTGGGATTGGGTACCTATTTTGTACGATGATCTTGTTCAGTGCCCAATAATCCAGGTTCCATCCTTCTTTTGTACCAATACGATTAGGTTCCCACGTGGTGATGAGCTTGGCCTATGTGCTCTTTATATAACAACTCCTGAATCTGCCTCTTGATCTAATCTTTCTCCATAACAGGGTGTCGATAGATCAGTCCATTGGGTAGTTGTGTGCCCATGGTCAGATCGATGGACTGCTTGACTTGACAGTGTAAATGCATCCCTGTAGATGAGGAGAAAATGTTCTTGTACTCCTCCATGACCTTATCGATCTGCTATTGTTGTGTGGAGGAGCCCTGTCTGGAAGTCGTGGCCGCAATCGTTTTCTTGCCTTGAGGGCGAATCATAAGGAAAATACTTCCTTGTCTGTGAAATGATCTTACTGCAATACTTTGTAGTGATCAAAGAGATCGTGGTAGGCGGGGCTACCTCCAGTATCCTGTACAACTTATTTCCCAAAGTAATAATCACATAGCGAGGCCTAAACTCATATACAACATGTCACTTCCAAAAGTATGGTTGTCCTAATAATGCATCTCAAACTTCAAGCAGGGCAACATCACACAGTGCCTCATCCATAAATAGCTTGATGTTGTATGGAAGGCGACACTGCTGGCTGACGCAGAGATCTCGTCCTTGGTGAAGCCACCCGATGGTGTACGGTTGCAAATGTGATGTAGTCGGTAGGACCAACCGCTTCTCAATCTCTGCTAAAATGAGTTATTTTGGCTCTCGTTGTCAACACTGAACTACAGTGGAGAACCCTTCACCCACATCTATGAGTGTGTTGATGGTGTTGGACCCTCAAACATGTAAGGGGATCTCCCTGGTAAAAAGTCCCAACTAGACCTCAGACCATTTGGATTAGGAATCCCAACAGTGGGTAGTACAATGTTGCCTTGGCTACGGTTGTGCGCAGAGGTAACTAACATATCCTTGTTGGAAGCAAGGGTGTGACCTTGCAGCAAGTCAAGGAAGGTGCATGAAAGGCTCTAACACACGGAAGGGGAGAAGTGTGCGCCCCTTAGAAGCCTGTGATAGCACGCAGCTTGAAAGGGAATACATAAGCTGAAAGGCATCACGAGATGGAACGCAGGATAGAAAATGATCCAAAGTGATGGATTATACCAACAACACATTCGATAAGATTCATACAAACACATACATAATAGTCCATACATACATGCGTAAATTATAGCTACATACATCATTAGAGTAACCAAGATAGTTGAACTACAATAACAATATATGCATGAAACGTGTTGGCTCTATTATATTAAAAGAGTGAAAGATCCAATCATACATACAACCATGACAACCACTAGCTCCAATAGCGGAACGTTACTTTCACTGTCACCTGCTCCTCTAAAGAGATGTACTAGCTCTGCATTATGGAGAAGCCAAGTCTCATTACAATACACTCCAATATTTCTCTAAGCTATACCTATCGGAAGCTTGGCTCCCAAAAGCCTGTACAATGAGTTATGAGGTTCTATAAATAGAAAAGGGTGGGGTGACCCTTGACATTCCCCTTTGTGACTCTTCAACTACCCTCATGACTCTTCAACTTACACATGATTGTTTACATTCTACTATTGACACCTGGTCTTTCACTTTACAACATGTTTACAATACAATTTTCACATGTACCCATGTGAGACAAAAATGGGCTTGAGTAAGCCACATAACACATCACTAAGACTCGGACAACTGTGGGAAGACTAACTCTTCGACATCCTCTTAGTGATTGATGGTAGCGAACTGATGCCAAGATTGGTAGTCTGTTATGGTGTCCACGTACTCTGTGGTGACATCCTTCTGAAAGCAAACTCTTGCCTCCATTTCATACGAGTACATTGATTTGGCACCTGTGTCCAACTCGTCAGATAACATGTGCATCATGGTCTTGAGTGCAGTCGGACTAGCAACATACTGGTGCATAGTGTCTCTGTTGACCTGCAAGTCTACGCTGGTGGTTATGTGCATCAATTGATCGAAGTACATGTCCAGCTCCAGTTGGACTTGGTTCTTCACTTTCGCCTCAATGAGTGTGCCAATGGATGGGATCACATGGGTGTTCACAATGACATCCATTCTCCTGAACACTTGTGCATGTGAAGCTTGTAAGTTAGTGATGAACTATGGGAGTTCCTCATAGTTCCAGATCTGACTCTAGATGCGTGCCTTCAACTCCACTACCTTTGGCTTCATCATCTTTGGCAAGTGAAATGGGGCTCCCTTGTACCTTATTGTCCATATCTGCATGTGATCGACAATAGTGTGTGTCTTTCAAGATGCGTGATCTCCTAGCACAGCACTGTTGCCAATCGTTAAGATGGACAACTGACTTATGCACGGTGATGAAACTGAAGTACAACTTCTGAATGACTATCTCGAGAGACGATACTTCATCAAGTATTTCTTTCTTCAACTGTGCTCTGGTGGATGTTGTAGCTTAATTTTCTCCCTGCTTGGCCACTTGTAGCTCCATATCCATGCACTCGTTCTCAGCTATCAACAATCTAACACTTGAGTTGGTGGCTTCAGCATATGCCTTTGTAGAATCAACCAATGCAGTTGGATGTCTGCGCACATCAGACACGATCACTCATCCTTCAAACTACGTAGGATATACATGGACATCCGAAGTGGGCACTCTATGTGACTGCACAACTCTGTGTTGTGACTTGTCGAAAGATATGTTGTGCACATCTACTTCCAGATTGTCCTGAAGGATTTCAGTGTCTCCTTGATCGCTTGGGACTTTCTCTATTCCCAGATCTGGTGAATTGATGGAGTGACTTATGGGCCCTTAGGCACAAGGTCTATATCTTGATCTAGTTCTGACTGAACCACAATCATGTCCATCTGTTCCAACATTGTTCAATATCCTGAGCAAAGTCCTGCTCCTACCATTTCTCACCCTGTTTGCTATCTACCAGCTATTTAGATGAATCAATAACTTGTATGGGCATTGTTTCATCAATGTGTGGATGCTGCACATCCTGTTGTTCCTATTCTTGAAGCACTTCCTTATCCCTTCCACACAACTCTTGTTCTTCCCTTAGTTGTTGCTTCAACTCTTGAAACTCCTTTTCTACTCCTCCAACTTCTTCTTCTCCCTCTGTCTTTGTGAAATCCTTTTGTCGCGTTGCCACCTCTTAGCCTCAATCTCCAAAGCTACTCTTAATACAAGTGGATCTGCTTTGAACTTGTAGCTTTGCTTCGTCTCTACGCTGTCAGCAACCCTCCTCTTATCTTTGTCAACCGCAGGTCTGCTTCCCTTTGCTTTTGTTGATGTTGTTGCTCTCTAAGATGTTGCGCCTTCTACGCTGCTAACCACTCTACAACCATTTTGACTAGTTCATTGAGCCTTGAGAAGTTATAGCAGTATCTCCATGGGTCTTCCTCAGGCCAATGACACGCCCCATGGATACAAGGATGATACACTCTTGTAAAGTGGTCTTATACTAAGCGATGTGGGTCATATGGATTAAAAAAATTTGTGCTGAAGGTGAATCTCTTGAATTCCTCAGTCTCGGCATCAACATTCTTGAGATTCTATATTTCACACAACTTGATCCACAAATGAAGAGCTGGCCAAGGTGCCTTCTTCTTCATGTGTAGTATTGTTGAAAACCATGTCAAGATGTTGTATGCAACCTCTTACATGACTAGCTTATCCATGGAAAACTTCGGCGAAACATGTGGAGCCTTCTCCACATTGTACATCCAGATGAAGGTGCCAAGGGGTGAGGCATACCAATCTTCTATGTTAAACAAGCCTCCATCACTTCCTATGACATGCAAGGTGGATCCTTCTCAAAGATCATTCTGTACACCAGGGTGACGAAGTGGTCTGATAGTTGTATTATAACTCCACAGAAGTTGCACTCAGAGAACAACTTGCAATAGGTGTGCACAGAGGTTTCTAAAGGTGTCCATGCCCAACCCAAGCTAGCGAACTTCTGATGAGAATGGATTGCATCAAGTATGTAAGCGGACATGAAGAGATTTGCTTGTTGACCCTTGGATGAATGTTGAGCATCTGTTACTTGTCCCTTCAGCTAGAGAGCCAACATGTCAAACCAATTGAAAGGTCTTCCTTCGTTCGCCAACTGATCCAACATAATCATCCAACTCTACAGGAATATTTTTGTACTCCCTTGGCCGTATAAGCGGCATGCGAAGATGACCAAGAGCTAATAAGCCTTCCACAGTATCCTTGTCTTGTAAACTTGGTTGGGTGTTGTCCTAAACTTAGATGGATCTTTCACCCATCTCTTCAAGAGGTCTCTTGAGTTTTCACTATCGTTGTGCCTAGTGAAGGGTGCATCCATTATGACCACTGATTGCAGTAAATTATACTTCTGAGATGTTTTCCATTGACACTGCTCAACACCATTGTCTCTGGATCAGTATGCGAGACAATCCAGTGGATCATGTCCATGCATGAAAATGCGAGATACCTGCATGAAACCCCGTACAAGCCAGACTTATGAATGTTGACATAGACTCTGCGGTCCTCTAGATTCTCCTCAAAGGTGCCTGAAATGATTTCATTGATATCCTACCATTTGATCTTGATCTCCTTGTCTATGAATAGCTTAGTGTCTTCATAGATAGTTAAGCTCATAGAAACTTGCTCGACCACATCTTCAGTTGTGCTCTCAATGGTGTCCTTTGACCCTTCTCTCTTGGAAGCCATTGTACCTATACCGTTGAGAGACTGGTGAACATTTGTGGTACCTGGAGACAGAGAAACACTCATGGCAAGCATAATGTTAGTTGAAAACCAAAATCAACTTTAGGACTAACATGCAACACACCTGGGTGACGGACTGGAAGATTTACGCAATTTTCACTAGGAGGTTGGGAGATTGACTGCCATAATTGCACAAAACACAACCCAGACAGTTGTGAGCTGACTGACTTTTGAAACTATGTATAACACAGTCCAACTTGACCTGCTGATGACTGGAACTGCGCAATCCGCAGTTTCAGTCAGCATGACTACAACCCGGGAAAATTGCATTGCACAATTTCGGGGGCCAACTGAGGCACTGCCTCTCATAATTACACAGAGCACACTCTAGGAGGCCAGTGTGAGGCAAGCTCTGTGCAATTTCTGGGATCACGGCAAGGCCTTCCATCCCTAAAATGCACAGTGCAAGCTGGGTAAAGCAAGGTCTGGGCCAAGGCAGCTCAAATATACCGACCAGCAACTGAATGCATGTAAAAAACTAGGAGCAGACATGAGTGAAACAACATGCATGCAATCAGTAAGTGTAGGATTCAGTAAACCGAGAAAAACAACTAAGTGTTTGAAGCAATTCGCCGCAATGGCGACCGTTAGTGCAAAAATAGTGTCATGCATGTGACAGCAAGGAGATGTAATGGAAAACTTGAAACAATGCTTCTACAAGCTAAAATGCATTAAAATGACAACAAGTATTCAACAAAATCAAGCAAACAACATTCACACAAACCGAAATACAAAAAGTGACAGAAAAGCGGCAAAAGAAATGAAAAGCGGACTTACACTAAAAAAGCAGAGTTGAGTGTGCCAAAGGTTCCTAGATGCGATGGGGAATGCCAAAGATCCAAGATCGAAGTGAAGAATGAGCTCTGAAGCAACAAATAAATATTTTTGACATGATCGAGGCCTATGACACACATACCACAAACTAGGAAAAAGTGACACTTGGCGGGAGGTTTCTAAAACGACTTTTGCATGTAACCTCTAACTGCTAAAAATAGATCCCTAAAATCTAGGGATTTTTTTGCTTTTTGTTTTTTTCCTTTTGAGGAAAAAGTTGCCCATGCATGCAAAGCAATATTGCTCAGTCCTGGAGGGAACTAGTCAACTTGGTAGCACATGCAATGTTATGAAACCAGCTCACAGAAAGATAAAAAAGATAGATCAACGCCTTAGAAATAAGCCTCTTCAAGGGGGCAACCTCCTTTACATTACACAAATGAACAATTCTTAGATGATACAAATGAAAAGACTTCCTTTCTATATATAGGAGTCTAAGGGGTCATAATATAATTAGAGCCGACATAACAATAATAATGTAAGGGCACAATAATAACAATAGTGGGCTTCTATGGGGCACAATAATAACAATATGGGGACTACATGGGCATAACAATATAATAAGGGGGTTGTAGTAATAATAATAAGGGGTTACACTAGTAGTATAGGGACCTAACATGCAATGAACTGCAAGCCTCTGGATGACTTCTGCATAGTTTCATGGCTGAGTGGCTCTAGGTGACCCTCAAGCTCTGCACAATTTCTGAGTTGAAGTTGAGGCTGTCAATCAAAACTGTGAAAATTCTGAGAGAAAGCCTAGTGATGGGCTGCTCTTCGCAATTTTCAAGGGGAATACAATCTGCTTTCTCTGCACATTTCCGGAGAGTAGTAGGCTACCTTGATGCTTTGTGTAATTCTCGAGAGAAAGATTGGTTTCCCTCCAGTTCTGCACAATTCTCCAAGAGAGCACCTGAACCAGTTGAAAACCAAGTCACGGGATGTCAGCTTGTGGGTGAATGGCAAACAAGTTAGCAAACACAAGTTGATAAGCCAAGAAACTCATCTGAAAGCATATGTACCTGGGCAGTGCAAGACATGCTGCTAAGGATGGTTGGTAGGAAGGCTCCAAAACAAAGCTAATGAAAAATTTTGCAGTATGGGTTTAGGCGCTACAACATTGGCGACACGCTGGTAGAACTCTAGCTCTCTGAATGGACCTTGTTTCGTGAAAAGCAAGTTGAACAACTTTGAAAGTATTGTTCGATTCTTTAATCATTGTAGTTTCCACACTACCTTGAGTGAAATATGTAGCACCTTCCATGCTCTTAATCAATCATCACACATTCCAAACCAAGTCAACTTAGTTGTTTTGATTGGGGACGAGGGGAATATTGGTGCACAAGTAATATGACTGTTAGAGTTTAAGTTTCATCTCTGGTGTTGCTCCGCTGCCAGTAGGCCTGGACAGTACCCCAGTGGAGTCACGTAGGAACAGAAGCATCACTTCGCTGCCAGCGAGCCTGGTTAGTACCCTGGTGGAGTTACTTGCATCACCTCTCTACACAGGAATCCTTTCTCTTCTTTCGCCTTATTCATTCTTTCAAATTCCAAAATTTTCATATTTTCATTTTCTCATTTTTTCAAGAACTGTGCATAGGCACTTATTTATTTCAGAGGCAGAAAATGTTGTTCCCTTAGAGAAGTATGTTATATATACCTCTGACATACTTGTTAAGGTTCCCCCCCTCACCTTACTCTACTTGACTGAACTGACAAGAGTTAACCTGAAAACAACTGACTAGAGTAGGTGGTACTAGTTAGAGCACAAGTGTTATGTTTTCACTAAGATTCACTTCGAACATAACGTATTTTCCATTGGTGTATCATTGATTGAAGACAACAAGTTCTGCATAAAGAGAGAGGATAACGTATAACCAAGTGTTGGTAGTTGTACAAGTCCTCTTGTACTTTACACTGCTTGTCTTAAGAGTCACACACGGTTTCATGTGAAACTAATCTACAGACGTAAACAAGCAAACAAAATAACAAATCAAAGAGCATAAGCGAACACGAAAGCAAAGCAAGTAAGGAAAAGAAATAGGCAACCAAACAAACAAATGAAGAAAGAAAGCAAACAAGACAAAAAGCAAACACTACTCCTACTCCTGAGCTAACGGTGCATGGGTCTACTCACGTGAAGTGATGTTTCCAATGCAGCCACTGACGCATTGGTTGACCCATGTTGGTGAAGGCATGGTTCGTGAAAAGGACAGTCAAGCGAACCAACAAACATGAAAGATGTAACAATGGAGACCAATACACTATGAGTTTGAACGCGTCCACAGAAAAGAAAAGAGTGAAAGCACAAGACAAGCACTTTGTGGACTTACCAAGGTGTTGTGACACACTGCGTACAGATGATAAGCATATGAACTTTCTTGATGTGATAGACAAGCAAACATGAGAAAAATAGACAGCTTACGTCTTGCAAGTGTGCTTGCTATGTATGATTCCTCCAATGCATGAGCGATGGGATCATGTGATTTAGGTGGAGGAAGCGAAATTTGTGTGTTGGATTGATCTTCAGTGCATACAGATGAGTGATGATGATCCTTGGGTAGTTCAACAATTTCCTAATCGAAAGTGAAACCAACCTCAAGATAGTGAAGGCCTAACATAACCGTAGCTTTGGCTAAAGTGCCTCGACAACCAGTGGGGTTTCGACTTCATCAACAGATAAATAATCATAAACAGGTGCCCTTTAAAGATCAACAATGATTGAATCAACATTTTGATCGAATATAGGAGGAGAGATATCACGACAATGACGATCAGAAAAAAATCAATGAGTTCATCGGCATGATGATGATTGGAACTGCGTAATGCGTAGTTTCATTCAGCATGACTGCAACTCAGGAAAATTGCATTGTGCAATTCCGAGGGCCGACTAAGGCACTGCCTCTCAGAATTTCATAGAGCACACTCTGGAAGGCCAGTGTGAGGCAATCCGTACGCAATTTCTGGGAGCAAGTCAAGGCCTTCCATCCTAGAAATGCATTGTGCAAGCCAAGCAAGGTAAGATCCGGGCCAAGGCAGTTCAAACTTGCTGACGGGCTACTGAAAACAATAAAGACTGAATGCATGTGCGAAACTAGGTGCAAACATGAGTGAATGAACATGCATGCAATCAATGAGTACAAGATTTATTAAAATGGGAAAAACAACTAAGTGTGTGAAGTGGGTCATCGCAACGACAATTGTTAGTGCAGAAACAGTGTCATGCATGCGACATCAAAGAGATGCAATGGAAAGCTTGAAACAATTCTTCTACAAGCTAACATACATTAAAATGACAACAAATGTTCAACAAACCCAAGCAAATAACACTCACACAAACCAAAATACAAAAAGCGACTGAAAAGTAACAAAATACATGAAAAGCTGACTTACCAAGAAAACATTGAGTTGAGTGTGTCGAAGCTTCCTAGATGCGATGGGGAATTCGAAAGCTCCAAGATCAAAGTGAATAATGAGCTCTGAAGCATCAAATAAATAGTTTTGACAAGATTGAGGCTTATGACACGCATGCCACAAATCTAGGTAAAAGTGACACTTGGCGGGAGGTTTCTAAAACGACTATTGCATGTAACCTCCAGTTGCTAAAAATAGAACCCTAAAATCTAGGGATGCTTTTTGCTTTTTTCTTTTTACCTTTTTGGGAAAAAGTTGCCCACGCATGAAAAGCGAGATTGCTCAGTCTTAGAGGGAATTGGTCAACTTGGGAGCACATGCAACAGACTGCAAGCGTCTCGAATGACTTTTGTGTAGTTTCTGGGTTGAGTGGCTCTCATTGCCCCTCAAACTCTGCGTAATTTCTGGATTGAAGCTGAGGTTGTCAGCCAGAACTGCAAAAATTTTGAGAGCAAGCCCAATGATGGGTTGCTCTATGCAATTTTCAAGTGGAATATTGTTATGAAACCAGCTCAAGAAAAGATAGAAAAGATAGATCAACGCCTTAGAATTCAGCCTCTTTGAGGGGGCAACCTCCTTTACATTACATAAATGAACAATTCT
>APFE030266499.1:0-10198 GCA_000404065.3 Pinus taeda | reverse complement strand
AAAGCCACAAAAATAACAATAGAGGGATTCTATGGGGCACAGTAATAACAATATGGGGGCAATAGGGGCACAAAAATATTAATAAGGGGTATAACTACAATATTAATGGGGTAATCACTAGTATTATAGGGACCCAACAAAGATAGTCGGCTTGCTCTGCGCATTTGTGGAGAGTAGCAAGCTTTCTTGATGCTCTGCATAATTCTAGAGAGCAAGGTTGGTTGCCCTCCAGTTCTGCACAATTCTGCAAGTGAGCACCAAAACCAGTTGAAAACCAAGTCACGGGATGGCAGATTACGGGTGAATGGCAAACAAGTTAGCAAACACAATTTGATAAGCCAAGAAACTCAACTGAAAACATATGTACCTAGGAAGTGCAAAACATGATGCTAAGGATGGTTGGTAGGGATGCTCCAAAATGAATCAAAGGAAAAAAATTGAGGATGGTTGTAGCCACTACAACAGAGTGGAAGAGGCGTTCCCCCTCCTCTAAATCTTCGGGGTCATCCTTCTGGATATTGGCGGTGACCACAGTGGCAGTGGGGTCTATATCAATGATCTGCTTCCCTTCGTCATTCTCCTTATCAGTTTTTGACTCAGAGTAGGAACATGTGTCTGATTCAGAAGCCTTTAGCTAGACCACCAGTGACTGCTTGGCCTAACACTCACTCGTGTTATGAGTGGATCTCTTATGGAACTCACACCATTTTATTGTGTCCTTTTTTGTCTCCGTGGTGTTGTTATTTTCTTACAGCTTTGGCAGGTTGTTTTGGGTCGCCCCGCATTAGCTTTGACCTTTTCTCTACAGTTTGGGGGCACCTTTCCCTTGCTTCGGATTAACAGATCTAAAGTCTTGCTTCTTCTATTTAAACTTCTGCTCAATCTTGACAGCGTATCGATACGCCATGTGAGCGAGGAGATGTCTAGAAACTCCATCTCGTCCTGGATGTACCTATGTAGACAGTCGCAGTACTTGAGTACCAAATGTTGCACAGAATCCTTGATACCCAACTTCGTGTGAAGGCTATGAAAAACATTGGTAAACTCTGACATGTCTTGGTAGTATTGCTCCTTGATGGGGTCCCAGAAAGAATTCCAAGTGGGTGCGGTAGAAAATAGTGAGGGTGTAATATCGTCCTTCTTCTCATAGTAGGTTTCCCACTAGCCCTTGACGTGGGGGGTGGCTTTGAGAAGTACAAAAGTGATCTATTCCTCGCTGGAAAAATCATGAATAGAAAAATATCCTTCTAGCAAATTTAACCATTTATTTATGGCGTCCACATCTATCTGACCTTCAAATATGGGGATGTCAAAGCTAACTTATACCTTAAAGGGTGTGGCGCTTCTAGAGTAACTGCTAGAAGAAGATGCATTGCCTTTTGGTAACAGTGAATGATCTAGAAAAAGTTGTACATCATCGCATTCCTCTTTCACTCGAGGGCTTCTTCAAGCAATATTTTGAAAGGATATCCCACCCCCTCGTCTTTCTTCTCTTCTGCCATGGGAGGTCATTAGGATTTGTGAGGCTGGTCTTGTAAAGGTTTGACCAGTTCGACCCCTGACTCCTTATATCCTGAATTCATTGGGTACATGCAAAGAAAAACAAATAAAGAGAAGACCGCTATAATACCACTGATTCAAACTTAAATAGGAATGCCATATATTACCGATATAACCATAAATACAGAGATGCAACAGAAATAACACTTCATTTCATTAATATCAAATACTTAAATATGCTGACAAACAAAATGGATATAACACCCCCCTCCCACATCTACCCAAGCACCAGTCAGTCGGGGTAAACATGCGACGAGAGGCCACTATGATATGATTCGACCTCTTAAGTCACATTAAGGAAGTGGAATTGACAGAAACACACCATACAGACATCCAACATCATCAACAAAATCCTCAGAAGACAAGTCAGCCACTCAGATTACCTGTCCATGGGTCCCACTATTGTTTTAGGTCTCTTGGGCCACAGTCACTCTCATGTTATGGACAAGGAAGCAACCAGCAACCTAAATTCGTTCTCACAGGCTTGTTTACCACCAATTATGGACCAGAATTGTAAGTGTTGTGCCAATGACTCTTGGATTTGAGCCACTTTTTCAGGCCTAGAGCCCAGGTCACTGCGCAGAACTAATCCATCTCTTCAAATCAATTAAGTAACATGTAAATGACAATACTAAAGCAAAAACTTGTTCAAGACCTTTACTGGACCCCTACTAGCCATGATAGGCATTTCGTCGAAAATATCATCAACATGTAATCTATAGGTGTAAATAACAGAGTTAAGCGTAGGGATCTCATGCTTATCTGAGGATTGCTATGAACCATTGTTCCCTCAAATCATTTTTTGCATTATCATCTATTATGTCATAGGCACATTATCCATTCACATACAAGTAAAAATGCGTTGAGAGCCATATATAATTGCTGCCATAAAATGTACATATAACCAACATAACAGGAACATAAATACAATAAACATGACATCCATCATATCCATAAACACATTAGTACCTTTGCACGTGAAAATCAAGGGAAATTATTTTTCATTAATGACTACAATGAACCAACTGAAGATGGGACTACCACATTCCACCCAACCATAGAATGGTTGAGCCAAATCTCTATTCATCCATTCACCCCTCTGCCATATTCCAAGTATGAATGTGGGATCCCATAAAACACATAAATCAAAACCCATCCAAGACTTTCAAAGGCCATCCACCTCAACCCATCAAACAGTGATTCGACCTCACAGTTGGATAGCACCAAAACCATCATCGGATTGGTCTCCATCCAAGCCTTCCAGGGCTTCCAGAGTGTTTGTCCAACTAAGGCTTCCAAAACTAGTAACTCAACCCACAACTTATACAAGGCTTCCAGAGCGTATGTCCAACCAAGGCTTCCAAGACTAGTAACTCAACCCACCAAGGGTTGCTAGAGGATTTGTCCAACCATGGATTCTAGGACTAGTAACTCAACCCAAGTTGTTACAGGGCTTCCAGAGTGTTTGTTTAACCAGGACTTCCAGGACTAATAACTCAACCCAAGCTAATGAAAATGAGAACCAACCAAAACAAAACAATGAAAGTAAACCCATAATCACCATGGCTATCTAGGGAATGTCAAGGTTAGGAATTCCATTGTTGATCCAAGCAATCCTTCATGCCAATGACATATCACAACCAAGAAACCACATGCATAAGCCATGCATGCCAAAACTAGTGAATAAATCATACATGCAACTCGATACTTGCAACAAATCTGATGTAGTTGCTAATTTCGATGCCTTCTTGCACTTTCTTGCTCTTCCTTTGCCTTCTTGCACTTTCTTGCTCTTCCTTTGCCTTCTTGCTCCAATAATCCAAGTATGCCACACCCTCCAAGAGTGCTCCAAGAAATCTCTAAGTATCCAAGAGTATGAGAGAGAGAGAGAGAGAATAATGAGAAAGAGCTCCAACACTGAACTCACTAAAGGTTACCAATTGATCCTCAAAAGCCTTTTTATGAATGAGGCCTCTATTTTCTTCATTTGCCATTATTCTCCTAAATTTTCCTCCTTACATGCAATCTGTGACCTTTCACCTCCCTTTTCTCCTAATTTCCATTATTTTCATTAATAAATGTGCCAAAAATGCCTTTTTGCCTTTTAATGCCTTAGCCATTGCCTTTGCCAATTTCCTTAGCCATAAACAACCAAATGAACACCCCCCTAGGATGTCTTGCCCAACATTTAGCTTGGAATAAGTCTCCCATTCATCTGTGGTTATTGCTTTTAACTTTATTAAGTAGAATTTTTTACCAGGGTTGTTACAAAACCCTCCCCCTTGGGGACACCGTCCTCGGTGTTCAATAACACATATACCTCAGCGACGTGCTGAAAGAATACATATTACTCATGGAGCTTTATAACACAACTTGATGCAATATTTACAATGAAACATCCGCTCAAGAGAAAAAAACATCATGACAACATACCGCATAGTGGAGCTTTAGAACACAACTCATTACAGTATTTACAATGATCATCCTACTGAGTGCCAACTCATATAACATCACAACATCATGATAACATAACCACATGATAGTATAATAACTTCACATCCATACCGCATAATGGAGCTTTATAACCTAGGTCATTACGGTACTTACATCCATACACGGGTGTACATATAGCAACATCATCAAAATATAGATACCAAAGCATATGTCAAATCATATACCAAATCATATATAAAAACATATAGTAAACACCATATCTAATCATATATCAAAACTTCATATAGCATATATCAAACCATCATAAAGCATATATCAACCACCATAAAGTAAATACCAAACCATCATAAAGCATATACCAAACCACCATAAAGCAAATACCAAACCACCATAAGCAAATACCAAACCACCATGTCAAGTTGCTTTGCCTCAACCGGCAAACAAGGAAGGATACATAGCCCGCATTTGATCCGATATCTCCCATGTAGCTTCATCGGGCCCAAAGTGCTTCCATTGTACTTTAACTTGCTCTATTGCTTGGTTCTGGAGCATGAACACATTTTTCTGCAATATACACTGAGGCTCCGGCTAAAATTCTCCATCTGTTTCCGCCTACAATACAGACCATTCAATACATGATCAACATCTTTAACATACTTCGTAAGCAAAGATACATGGAAAACATCATGGACTTTCACTGTTGGAGGTAGTGAAAGTCGATAGGTTATTGGCCCAATCCGCTCAATAATACAAAAGGGTCCAAAAAACCATGGTGCCAGCTTGGCACATGACCCAATCCGCGAGGATCTCTTCTTTGGTTTAATGCGCAAGTACACATATTCCCCAACCTGGAACTCCTTAAACAACATGTTCTTGTCTGCATAACTATTCTACCTATATTGTGGTCCCTTTGAGATTCTTCTTGATCACCTGCATCTCTTGTTCCATGTCTGCCACCATATCTAGTCCAATCAACACTTAGCTAACCAGATCACTCCAACTAATGGGAGTGTTACAAATCTACCCATATAATGCCTCAAAAGGACTCATCCTCAATGACTCTTGATAACCATTGTTGTATGCAAACTCAAGCAAAGGGAGATACTCTTCGCACTTACGTTTCTGATGCATCACATGCATCCTCAACATGTCCCCTAATATCTTGTTGACCCTCTCTGTTTGTTCATCTATTTGTGAATGATAAGTTGTGCTAAAGGCCAACTATGTGCCCAAGCCTACAAATAACTCCTTCCAAAACTTGGAAGTGAACTTCACATCCCTGTCTGACACAATTTTCTTTGGAACACCATGTAGTCTAACCATGTTGCAGATGAATACCTATGCCACATCACTAGCTGAGAATGTAGACTTTACTGGAATAAAGTGTGCAACCTTTATTAACTTGTCCATAATGACCATGATGGAATCATGTTGCTTAACTATCTTCGGAAACCCTGTGATGAAATCCATGGAAATGATCTCCCATTTCCAATTGGTAATAGCGATCAGTTGTAGTAGTCCACCTCAATGTTTGCACTCTACCTTCACTAGTTGAAAATCAACACATCTAGCCACAAACTCTACTATATCCTTCTTTAGGTACAACCAATAGTAATACGTCTTCACTACTGTGAGTGTCTTCTGATAACCTGGGTGAACTGAACATGGTTTTGCATGAAAATACATCAAGATCACCTTCTTGAGCTCTGAAGCGTCGAATAAATAGTTTTGACAACGAGGCTTATGACACGCATTCCACAAATCTAGGAAAAAGTGACACTTGACAGGAGGTTTCTAAAATGACTTTTACGTGTAACCTCCAGCTACTAAAAATAGATCCCTAAAATTTAGGGATGTTTTTTGCTTTTTTCCTTTTTGCCTTTTGAGGAAAAATTTTCCCGTGCATGTAAAGCAAGATTGCTCAGTGGTGGAGGGAATCGATCAACTTGGGAGCACATGCAACGGACTGCAAGCCTCTCGAATGGCCTTTGCGCAGTTTCTTGGTTGAGTGGCTCTCGCTGCCCCTCCAACTCTGCCCAATTTCTGGACTGAAGCCGAGGTTGTCAGCTAGAACTGCGAAAATTCTAAGAGCAAGCCCAATGATAGTCTACTCTGTGCAATTTTCAAGGGGAAATAGTCGGCTTGCTCTGCACATTTCTGGAGAGTAGCAATCTTCCTTAATGCTCTGCACAATTCTAGAGAGCAAGGTTGGTTGCCCTCCAATTATGTGCAATTCTGCAAGTGAGCACCAAAACCAGTTGAAAACCAAGTCACGGGATGGAAGTTAATGGGTGAATGGCAAACATGTTAGCAAACACAATTTGATATGCTAAGAAACTCAATTGAAAGCATATGTACCTAGGAAGTGCAAAACATGATGCTAAGGATGGTTGGTAGGGAGGCTCCAAAATGAAACAGAGGAAAATTTTGGAGGATGGTTGTATCCACTACAACAGAGTGGAAGAGGCATCCCCCTCCTCTCGATATTCAGGGTCATTCTTCTAGATATTGGCGGTGACCACGGTGGCAATGGGGTCTATATCAATGATCTACTTCCCCTTCTCATTATCCTTACCGAGTTTTGACTCGGAGTCAGAACATGTGTCTAATTCAAAAGCCTTCAGCGAGACTACCAGTGACTGCTTGGCCCGACACTCACTCGTGTCATGAGTGGAGCTCTTATGGAACTCACACCATTTTCCCATGTCCTTTTTTGTCTTCGTGGTGTTGTTCTTTTCTTGCAGCTTCGGTAGGTTGTGTTGGGTCGGCCCGCCTTGGCTTTGACCTTTTCTCTACGGTTTGGGGGAACCTTTCCCTTACTTCGAATTAGCATATCTAAAGTATTTCTTATTCTATTTAAACTTTTGCTCAATCTTGACAACATATTGAGACACCATGCCGAGCGAGGAGATGTTTAGGAACTACATCTCATCTTGGATGTACCTATGTAGGCAGTTGCAGTACTTGAGTACCAAATGTTGCACATAATCCTTAATACCCAACTTCGTGTGAAGGGTATGAAAAACATTGGTAAACTCCGACATGTCTTGGTAGCACTGCTCCTTGATGGCATCCCAAAATGAATTCCAAGTGGATGCGGTTGATAATAATGAGCGCGTAATATCGTCCTTCTTCTCACAGTACGTTTCCCGCCAGTCCTTGACGTGGCGGGTGGCTTTGAGAAGTGAAAAAGTGATCTATTCCTCGCTGGAAAAATCATGAATAGAAAAATATCCTTCTAGTAGATTTAACCATTTATCTATGGCATCCACATCTATCTGACCTTCAAATATGGGGATGTCAAAGCTAACTTGTACCTTCAAGGGTGTGGCTCTTCTAGAGTAGCTATTGGAAGAAGATGTGTCGCCTTTTGGTAACCGCTGAAGGATCTGGGAAAATTTGTACATCATCGCGTTCCTATTTCACTCGAGGGCTTATTTGAGCAAGATTTTGAAAGGATCTCCTGCCCCCTCGTCTCTCTTCTCTTTCGTCATGCGAGGTCGTCGAGATTTACGAGGCTGGTCTTGCAAAGGTTTGACCAGTTCGAGCCCTAACTCCTTATATCCCGACTTCATTAGGTAAATGCAAAGAAAAACAAATAAAGAGTAGACCGCTCTGATACCATAGATCCGAACTTAAACAGGAAAGCAATAAATTACCAATATAACCATAAATACAAAGATGAAACAGAAATAACACTTCATTTCATTAATATCAAATACTTAAATATGCTTACAAACAAAATGGATGTAACACCCTCCTCCCACATCTACCCAAGAAACCGGTCAGTCGAGGTAAACATGCGATGAGAGGCCACTATCATATGATTCGACCTCCTAGGTCACATTAAGGAAGTGGAATTGACGGAAACACACCATATAGACATCCAAAATCATCAACAGAACCCTCAGAAGACAAGTCAACCACTCATACAGCCTGTCTATGGGTCCTACTATTGTTTTAGGTCTCTTGAGCCATAGTCGCTCTCATGCTATGGTCAAGGGAGCAACCAATAACCTAGAGTCACTCTCACACGCTTGTCTACCACCGACTGTGGACCAGAATTGTTAGTGTTGTGCCAATCACTCTGAGATTTGAGCCACTTTTTCAGGCCCAGAGCCCAGGTCACTGCCCAGAACTAATCCATTTCTTCAAATCGTTAAATTAACATGGAAATCACAGTACTAAAGAAAACACTTGTTCAAGACCATGACTGGATGCCTACTAGCCATGATAGCTATTTCGTCAAAAATATCATCGACATGTAATCTACAATTGTAAATAATAGAGTTAAGTGTAGGGATCTCATACTTCTCTGAGGATCCCTATGAAAAATTGTTCCCTGATGCCATTTGTTGCATTATCATCTATTATTTCATAGACACATTATCCATTCACATACAAGTAAAAACACGTTGAGAACCATACATAACTGTAGCCATAAAATGTGCATATAACCAGCATAATAGGAACATAAATACAAAAAAATGACAACCATCATATCCATAAATACATCAGTACCTTTACACATGAAAATCAAGGGAAATTATTTCTAATTAATGACTGCAATGAACCAACTGGAGATGGGACTACCACGTTCCACCCGACCATAGAATGGTTGAGCCAAATCTCTCTTCAGCGATTCGCCCCTGTGCCTTATTCCAAGTATGAATGTGGGATCTCATAAAACACATAAATCAAAACTCATCCAAGGATTTCAGAGACCATCCACCTCAACCCATCAAACAGTGATTCCACCTCACAGTTGGACAGCACCAAAATCATCATCGAGTTGGTCTCCATCCAAGCCTTCCCAGGCTTCCAGAGCATTTGTCCAACCAAGGCTTCCAAAAATAGTAACTCAACCCACAACTTATACAGGGCCTCCAAAGTGCTTTTCCAACCAAGGATTCTAGGACTAGTAACTCAACCCACTAAGAGTTGCCAAAGGAATCGTCCAACCAGAACTTCCAGGACTAGTAACTCAACCCAAGTTGTTACAAGGCTTCCAGGACTAATATCTCAACCCAAACTAAGGAAATGTGAGAACTGTTGTGGAGGTAAATCCCCTCTGCGGACAGAGGTGATCCCTACTAGCCCAGAGCGGGTCTAGCAACAATCAAACAACGCTATCACGCAAGTTCCTAATTGCAAATTAAAGACCAATGATGAGGGCCTACCTGGATTCCAACGCTAGTGCTTGTAGAAGAGTTGATGCTCCCGTTCCTTTGCTCCGGCCGGTCACGATCCCCATGATCTTCATGAATGGACACCTACACATGCAAAGAACGACACAAACACAAGCATAAAATCCAATAGATGCAACTATATATCAGTCAGAAAGGATATAACTCATCATCATTACAAAAGACAATAAGGGTGGAACCATAATGATAGTCGTCTATTATTGATAAACAAAGAAGAATACAACCATAGTTCTGACGTCAAATCCTCCTTTGGCTGGGTGATCAGTAGCATATGTCTTGCAAAGCTTGTTGGGAATGGGAACAAGCCTCTCTCTCCTTGGTTATTTGGACAAGAATCTCCTTACTTTAGATTTAGCCTTATGGGAATGAAGAAGGCTTCTTGAAGCATGCTTGACAATTATCAATCTTTGGAACTCTGGAACTGGCTTGCCTAAGGCAAAAGGACAATCTTTTAGAGATAGAGGAGAAGGAGTTAGGATCATCCACAATATTCATGGGATTGGCTCTATCACTAAGAAGCTTCCATGAGAGGTGGAAAACCAATTCCCCTCTATGGAGATTCGAAGCCAAACAAAACCAACTCAAGATAGATTCAGTTCAGGAGTGGGTTAGGAAGAATCTTCGGATGTTGGTTTGTTAAAAACACTACCCATTTTGGCTGGTGCGAGTGCAACTCTGAGACAGAGCGCCAGCTGGCGCGCCCTCTTTGGAGGATTTCCCCCATTGGCGTGGGTGATGCACAGTGAAACTGCGCCAATGGAAAAATGGTTGTTTTTATGGGTTTTTTGCAAAAGATTTCTTTAGGGAAAATGAAGTTCATACTCAGGGGAATACAATGCAAGTGTTTCCAGGTCATGTCACTTCTCACAGGTCCCAGAATGAGTCCTCCAAGGTGTGGGAGAAGGGGTAACAAGGATGGTGACAAATTGTTGTGTAACAGATTCCCCCTAAAGCATGAGGCCCGAGAGAGAGAGAGG
>APFE030266496.1:0-16935 GCA_000404065.3 Pinus taeda | reverse complement strand
ATATTTTCGTTGTTAATATAAGTTAATATGTTTTTGTTATTTATTGATTTATGTGTTTCTATTTTTCAGGAAAATGACATCATAGAAGATTTCTGTGAATCTTTTTGGACTAAAGGCTCTTAAAGGTGCATCTTCAAGAAACATTTGTGAACGAACTCCACTTGAGCTCATAGCTACAAATCTTTCAAGTGCCTCAAGTGATAAGAAGATGATTTCAAACTGGAAGAATTCAAAAGAGGTGAAATTTCTATCAAGAATCTGGTATGTGAAAGAAAAAGAAAGCAAAAATGTCAATATATTAATATATCGAATGATAATGGAATTTTTGAGGTGAATGGAAGAGTCATAGATATGTGTTCGGTACCAGACACTGAAGTTGTTTACATACTTACAAAAGCTCCTAAGTCACATGAAATGATTAAATACCGACTATCATATTCATCGTATGACATGAGAGAGGTATCTACAAAGTTGTGTAAACAAATCGTAAATGAGATGACACAAAACATCATAAGTATTGTTATTTATATTTGTATTTTGCGTTCTTGAAAATGTCTCACTATATTTTTTTAACTTTGTTTTTATTGACATATGATATTTTGTTTGGCAGAATTTTGTTGAAAGTTGTTCAATTAGGTTGGGAGGTATTCATTTCATAGAGCATGATATTATGAAAGTTGTCAGTAGTTTTTACTCAGTGTCAGAAGAAGGTATGGAAAACAAGCAAAATGTAGTAATTGATGATGCTACAAAACTAAATCCAAAGAATCAGAAAAAAAGGCCTCTGGTGGATAAATCTAGCAAGGGTAAACAAGTTACTTTTGAGGACGATGAAGTTGAAACTGACAGTGAAGCATATGTTTCCATTACTGAAGATGACATTGGAACTGAGAAGAGTCGTAAAATACCAAAAGTAATAATGCCCAAGAATAAATCTATTGGGAATGTTATGACGAAGAAAAGTAAAGTTGAAGATTTTGAAGTAATCATTACCAACAGTCAAGAACCTAGTGAAACTTCAAAGGAAAGCAGAGAAATCATTACACCAGGAGCTGATTTAGAGGATGGCATTATCAAAACAAAACAAAATTCCATTCAACAGAATTTGACAAAGATAAACTTAATTGATGGTGGTCGTACATTTCAGCTTAATGTCAGACAAACCTATAAGGCAAGTGAAGGACAATGTCAATATCAAGTCAGAAACTCACATCATCTGCATGTTCACAATTTAAAGACATTGATGAGGTACAATCCATATGCTCATGTGGTTAGTTATGTGCTTCTTGTTGATCCACTTCAAGTTCCCAACAAAGAAGCATTTGATCAGTCAAAATGTTTTGAATACAATTATTATGTGCTTGGGGGAACCATTCTGTAGAAGCTCAAAGACAATTGATGGAGAAATATCCTAATATCCCATGTTTTGAAATAATGAAATGTATAATTTATGCTGGTTTATCAGATACAGAAGCAAAGTTAGTGGCATGGGATCATAATTTAGATAATGAATATAGGATGTCTATGACTTTCATCCAAAGGATTCAATTTATTCATAGTGAATTTCAAGAAAAATGTGGTGGGGATAGGGTAAATGTTACTGTAGATTTCCGACAGGAATGTTGTATGGAAATAGGCTATCAAATTGAAGAGAAAACCAATTAAAAAGGTGGAAAAGGCAACAAAATAGTGATTTATTCAAAGGTGTTGATAACATTTTCCAATTGGCATTTAGAACTGGAGATGTTTGGAAGTTGATTGATGAGATTTTTAGCATGTGGGGAGACATTGGCATTAAAAACCAGAGGGTCAAAAAGTCTAAGCCATTGATATGTAGCAACAGTAAATCAACTCCTGAAATGAAGCAGCTTCCAGACGATATGGCTATCACACCTTGGAGGGCGATGCAAGGAGTGGAAGACGACAAAATTGTCAAAACAATATTATCTCTTGTGAGGTCAGGGGAATTATCATTGGAGGAAATGTCTGAAGAATTTCAAAAGTAAGTTTGTTGAATTATTTTTATTTATTTCTAGATTATAATCATCTTTTAAATAAAACATGTTGTTCTTGGTAGTATTTGTTATACATATCATTATATTAACTTTTTGTTACTTTATCTATGCAGTCACAAAGATTACATGAAAATTCAAGAACAAATGGTTAGATTGTTGAATGAAGATAGTTGGGATGATGTTGTACATAACTATCCAGATTCAAGTTCTACATCAACATTAAAAGCTTTTTATCTTGCATTTAAAAAGGTATTTTGATTTATACATTCATTTTTATTCATCTGTGTACTATTTTTAATTTATAACTTACACATATATTTGTTTATTTTATAAAAGATGAGGAAGGATGATAATGGAATGCCAGATAGTTTCAAAACCTTTATTGAAAAATTAAATATCAAAAGACTTAGGAAGCAATGTATTAAAAATGTTGAACTTGATTCAACTCTTAATCATTTCATTTGGAATGGGCTAGACAATATTCAATATCAAGTAATACAAGGCGACTATGAAGACATTGCTAAACTCATACCTAAAAGGGATTATGCCCTAGTCATTGCAGATATTCCCCATGGTTTCAATATTCTAAACATTGACTATGATAGTGACCCTTATACTTATCAAGCTCTTAGTAAAGTGGTTGTGGGATTTGTAGAAGTCACGTCATCACCATTATGGAGATTTGTGAAATTTCATTCAGACACACAATTGGTAATGATATTGTCAAGCTTCAAGGGGAAAACAAATTCAAGGATCCAGCTTACATGGTAAGACGTTTAAAATGTATATTTGATTAATGTTGAAAAATTCATTTTTGTACAAGTCAATTGAACTTTACTATTTCATGTTACAGGCAAAAGTCAAATCTTCTTAACAATGAATATCAACAATTTATAAATGATTGTGAGTTCATTCATATTGATAGTTGGGTAAAAGATGATAGCCATATGTCTATGATTTTTAATTGGGTAGACGGAAAGAGTCATAGCCAAATATTGACTTATGATGCTATTGTGAGAAAACTAACAGATGAAGACAAAGAAGCAAAAGGAGAGATAGTTAACATTTATAAAAGACCACAATTATTAATTAACTATCTTATAGACATATGTTCAAATGAAGGAGATTGGGTTCTGGATTTATTTTCTGGCTCACGCAAGTTTTATTATATGGAATTGAATTTCAATATTATTATTTTTTAATTAATATGTCATTGTACTAATTTAGTTCATTATTTCTTTTGTGCTTGATAATTAGGTACAACACTATCATGTTGCCTTCAAAAAGGAAGAAATTGCATTGTAATTGAAAAAGATCCAGTACAGTGCAATTTCATCCAGCAAAGAATTAATGCTCTTCAATTTTTTCTAGATTCAATGCAAGAATTTGGGTTGAAGAAAGGGGACTTTAGTGAATCACGTGTGGCAAAAAAGGCAAAGGAACCCCAACCACCATTACATGGAATGTTTGGAAAGACATACATTGGGAGATTCATAGACATCAAAGATCCATTAGAAGAGGAAAATGAGCAAAAGGAAGCAAAAAAATATTGTCAAAGAAGACAATGATGAAACTCTAGAGGACAAAGAGTTTGGATTACGTGACATTGTTGATTAAATTTAAGTTATGCTTGGAAATCAAGCTTTGCAATGTTTTGACTTTGACATTTTATGAGAAGAATAAACACTCAATTAAGGCTGCTATGCGTTCAATATTTGTAATATGTGATTTTCGTATTGATTTTTAAATTAATAATTATTTTTTGAAAAAAAAGTGATTATTATTATTTTTTTGACATGAAATTCATTAAAAAAACTATTATTTAACCATTTTTAGTTAAAAATTTCGTATAAAAATTGTGATTTTGACAAGTCAATTCTAGCAAAAAATTATCAAAACATGTAGTTTTTTAGTTATATTTATGTTAAAAATGGTTATTTTTATGTCCATTGTTAAAAAAAATTGTTTTTTAGAAACAATTATTTCATGTGGATTGAAAATTTAATTAAGGATGTATAAATATGTAGAATATTGAAAATTCAAAATATTGACCTTCTAATTTAAAAATGCAAAACAATAAAAACCTCACTATAAAAAATTAAAATTAACATAAAAAACAAGAAAATATGAAGAAAACGACCACTTCAAAAATTATCAAATTTACAAAATAATTATTTACTTTTTATACATTAGAAAATTTAAAGCCAAAAAATAGGTCTTTTAAAAAAAGGGTCTGATGCAGAATACCCACTTTTTAAAATCAGCATGAAAATCACTACCATTCTAAAACATAATGTACATAAGAAAAATTTAAAGTGCCAAAAACTATGCTCTAAAAAAAACATGTGTGTTCTGCATCACCCCTTTTCAAAATCAGGTCACTTTTTTGCTATCTCTACAAAACAGGTAACAATATCAGTTCCCATTTCAAAGTTTACATCGTTTCATTTGTATGCAGATATAAGACATGGAAGGGTTCACAAGATGTGAAATCTGTTTCTTTGTTGAAGCAGGAGTTAGCCCATGTAGTTGTTGTCTATATGCCTGCTGTTGTTAACAGTTGTTGTTGACAACTTTTCAAATAGGTATAAATGAAAGTTTTGTGGAGCATATGTAATTCACATTTGTTTGAGCCACCTTGGATCAAGGATCAAGGAAAAGAAGTTCAAACTACCTTCTATAAACTTCATAGCAAAAGTTCTGCATGAAGTCAAGGAGGAAAATAGTTCTTCCCAAAATGACCAACCCATCCAAGAAGGGAAGTGGTTAAACATTTTGGCTCAAAGGCACTATGCAAAGGCAAGTGTAGGGAGGCTGAAAAAAAGAGGGTGTTGTTACTCTCATTTATTGCTTAGATCAGTATATTAGTCATTTGGTAGACCAAAATTTCTTTTAGTGGGAAGGCATGATCCGAATCTAGATCCTTAAACTCTGTTAAAGCTACTCGAACTTTGTTAAAACTCATACCAGAGTTTAAGTCTTGTGGATGTCAAAGCCTATTAGAGATAACCTCTAAACAACGAAAGTTTGTGGTCAGCACGGAGCAATGATGACCTTCAGTCAAAGTGCACTAACCAAGGCCCATGGAGACCACGCGGTGGCGCAAACTAGCAGTTAGGAAGTCCGGATTAGAAAAATGAGTCTGTTTCTGATGCGCAAAGTGCTAATCACACATCACTGGGCAAAACCCCTCGAAATGGTAAAGCCCTGAGCACTTGGTCACAAGGAAAGCCAATAAACCGTGGGAAAAGCGCTAAAACTGAAGGCGAGTCTCGCACTCCAAAACTGGCGGAATATCGTAGGCGTTTCGAGCGGTAAGCGGGTTTGTCAAAGGACCCAACGATTCCATACGTTGATTGACGTGTGTCCGACGGAAGAGAGAGAAAACCGCTCTCATCGTGGGCTAACGTCCAAGCAAGTCAACCGTGTGATAAGAGCGATAACTGTAGGATCTAGAGGCCCCAGATCTAACGGCGGAGATTGCACCCAATGGGAAACCGGATTCGACGGAGAAAATAAGCTTCGACACATAAAGGTTGAAGTCCGATTGGACTACTGAGTTGGCAGATGAATCATTTCACAAAGTAACTGAAGTAACAAACCGTTTGAGGAAGAGTTGGCTCAACTCGTAAGGAGACAAGTGGCCACCTCTTTGTGAAGCGTTATAGTGATGATGGCACAAAGCAGGGAATTTGATCCGGATTTAAACAGGGACGCAACAAAATACAGAGATAACCATATACACAAATATGCAGCAGAAATAATACTTCATTTCATTAATGGAAAATACTGAAATATGCTTACAACCAGAAATGGAAATTAAACCAGCTAGGCGATGGTATGCCTTACTCTGAGAAAGATGTGGTGACTACATGCCTCCAACTGTCAAACTGTGTTTACATTTATGAGGCTCGAAGGCCTATTTCTATGTTTGAGAAAATCAAGGAAATACCCTTGCACTTCCAAAATCCTACAACCTAGAAGATGAAACGCCAAATTGTGGGCCCCGTTTTGGGTAAATTGGTACATCAATTTCCCGGGGTCATAACTTTGGCATACGATCTTCGTTTGACGCGTATGATAGCTCGTTAGAAAGATCTATCTGAGAAATACGACTTTGGGAAGGGAAACATCGGTCCACGGACACATGTTGCCCCCAAATTTTCCAAAAACCGTCGTTTAGGGCCTCAAAACGGCTCCGGAAGTTTAGGACCCGAAAAAACTGCTAAAAATAGTAAATTGTGCTACAATTACGGAAACTGAAAAAATGAAAGAGACAGTTGCGGGGGTCCAAATGGGATAGGTGGGTGGCCACCAACATCCACCTGGATCAGAATTCCAGCAGACAGAGGCAGGCGATCCAAACAGTCAGGAGAAGAAGCGAACAATCATGAGATAGATTGGCATTAAGCCATGAACAGACAGAGAGTAAAAGGGGAGAAAAGGAGAGCAACCTGGGAAGCAGTAAGCAGACTTGGAAGAAGAGAAGCCAAAGCAAGAGCTCACTGTAATAGGTAGAAAAAGAGCGAACAACGAGAAGACGCTGAATGCACAGATAGTCTTTGGAGTCACTTGGAGGTCGAGTGAAAAACTAGAGAGGTCAATTGACAGCAGCATATTGTTGTTCGAGTTGCTTGGAGGTCGAGCGACTCACAGAGGCATGAAAAGGACGAGCAAAAGAGCTTAGAGAAGCCAGAGCCAAGAGCCAGAGCGAGCACCAAAAGTGAGAGCTGAGAGCTAGAACCAGAGCCTGAGCCACATAGCCAGAGCCAGAGTCAGAGCCACAGACAGAGCAAGAGCCAGAGCCAGAGCCAAGAGCCAGAGCCAAGAGCCAGAGCTAGAAAGCCGAAGAGCTCTAAGAGCCAAGGGATAAGATGGTGTTCTGAGCCCAATTTTCTTGTATAAAACATTGAAGTTAAGTGTAGCACTTGAAAAGAACTATTGCCATAATCCCAATGAGCCTAATCGAGTTGATTAGAGCTCAAGGAGACGTAGCCCAAGATATCAGGGGGAACTTCATATTATATTGTTGTCTTACGTGTTTGTTTATACTGTTGCTTTTACCATTTTTATATGCATATATATATATCAGTTTAAGTACCTCCCCATATCAGCACAAATGACAGATTTTAAAGTAAATAATCAACTAAAAACAAATACAAGCATACACCTATATTTTCAAGCATTTCTTATTTCCGCATTGGTTAATCATTAAGACTTGGGAAAATTAGAAGCTTTGGAAATGGGAGAAGTTCTTGTAAGTTAGACAAGAAGCCTAAGATCCCCATTTTCAGATCATTGTCCTTGGTACGAGAGCCCACAATAGTTGGTTTGATTCATTATCATTTTCAGGGACATTGGGTGGTGCTAGGTGGGGAGTTGGAGTCACCTTCTGATTGTGGTCTGAATACAGTTCAGAGTGGCAAGGTGGTGATAGGGTGAGCTGGATATTTCTAGGGCATTGGAGCATCCTTTTAGCTGATTGTTGATAAAAACAGGGCGTTGGAGCGTCCTTTAAGTTGGCATTGGAAAATTGAACGTTTTTCTAGAGTTCTAGGGAGTCAAGGCTTCAATTTTCAGTTGGAGTATTTGATGTATTCTCAAAGTTATTAGAAAAACAATAAGTGGTTTTTTTTGTCCTGGAGGGGGCTTTCCACCTAAAAACATTCTTGTGTTTACTATCTACTATTATTTACACTTGAATTTATGCTAAAGATTAATTAATGCTTTGAAAAGATTAAATAAATTACAAAATGCTAAGAAATATTGATTCAACCCCCTCTCAGTATTTCCAACAATGACAGATATACAAGTTAATTTTATTGTTGCAGACTCAAAATTAGCAAAGTGATGGGTAAATTTTATTAACAAAACTGCTAAATTTCATGTTGATAGAAACTATGGGAAAATAAGTCTTATTGACAGAAATAGAATACCAAATTTTAAATATTAAAAAATTTCCATATTGTGGCATTTGCAGTGAGGTGGCAATGGTTAGTGGCAACGCTAGGTTGCTACTAGGTTGGCATTTGTAGGGTGACAAGTGGCATGATTGGACACCATCAAAAGTCGATGTGCTATTAAACCCCCTTGCAACTTTGAATCTGATATCAATATAAGCTATTGATTTGCTCGAGTGTCAATTTTCAAATCCATCGGGACACATCTTTGTGTTAGGTCACATGCTTGTTAGGGATCCAATGTAGATTTAGATGTTTGATGTGAATGTGATTGTTAGATCCATTGGGGGTGCAACTCCCTATTATCCTTTATGCATGTTGGGACCCATTATGGATTTGGGTTGTTGGATCAGGATAATTTTGGTTGTTGGATCCATTGCAAAAGTAACTCAACATAAACTATCATACATGTTATAACTTGTTATGGGATGTAGACCACTAATCTAGTCTGGGATCAACTATCAAATCTGCGTGTGTGCAAGTCATGCACTGTGGGAGAAAAGTGGAGAATGGACCCTACCTACAATCACAATCAATGAAGGAATGCCACATGGGAGGGAAACAAATGAAGTGGAGCCCTTCCATCTTGGTTGAGCTTAACAAAGCTACCATATGAATTATGGGGCCTTGGTGGGGACCGAAATGCAAAAGGGGTGGTTACATGTGTGCCAAGTGTCTAAGGAGAGGCGTGCAAGTTCAATTCGTGTCCAATGAGAATTGAAACTTATATATACATATACAAATGCTTTCCAATAGAGGGAGAGGACACAAAGAATATTGGTATAACTATTTAAAAACAATCACAATTAATATTTTTTCAAATTTTCACAAACCTATTTTTAAGTGCAAAGCTTGAGGAAAGGTTTACACCTAGAGAGAGAGTTTTGAATCCTCTTTGTGCTTAATAAATCTAGAGTATTATTTATATTTTTATATAAATTTCATATCTCTATCTATACAATTTTGTTTTTGTAATTTTATTAAATAAAAAAATAAATTTAAAAGATTATAAAATAAGTGAAAGAAAAATGCCATATAATATATATATATATATATATATATATAATATATTATATATTTCCTTTTGGTGAACTTTGTGGGTACACTTGAACAACGCAATAGGTTGTATCATCAATATTTTTGTATGATGATAGAAAAATCTATTTGCAGTCTCGGTATAAGACTTGTAAAGAACTACTCCATGATTGAATGTATAACTGTTTTTTTCATTTGATATATATCTATATATATGTATGGCACTTTTCTTTCACATATTTTAATGGAAAAAATTGTTTGTAATTTTATTAGAAAACATATATATACACATTTGCACATACAAGAAAACATATGTATTATATAATTCTGCCCCGGGTTAGTAGCAAATACATCATGCAATTATTTTTAATTATTTTCTCTCTTCCAATAAAATACATGATTTTCATGAGAATATATTTGAGCAACAAAAAGAGGGTTTTATAGGTGAATACCTTAGAAAACTGCCCCTACAAACACTTCTTAGAGTGTTACAATTCATCAACCATTAGAGAGTTAAAACAAATCTGATTTGACTATTAATTTTTAATTCATATGTCTTCAATTTACACCTTTTGTTAGCATACTTGTCTGCTTCTCTCTGGAAGCCTCTTTGGACATAAAAATATGCTTAGGATGATATATCTTCCCCAATTTTCCTAATTCTTTTCATGATATTTTCCATAGAATTCACCTTTGGGAGGAAGCCTTTGACCATTTGATGCAAGATTAGAAAATAATCTACCAAAACCTGAATATGTTCACTTAATATGTTTTGGTTCATAATAGTCCTCGGTAGAAACAATATATCTCTGCTTTATTGTTTATCATATAACGGAGAGTTCATAAATACCTAAAAAAAAATTCTACCCAAAACCAAAATACCATCCTTACTATAATCCCTACAACATTACTATACATTATATTGAGTTAAATTAATTTATTACTTTTAATTAAATCAACATCATATTTTATCTTTTTCTATTTAACCTTTTATTTTACATACACTACAATATTTTCCTATCACCACAACCAATATTTGAGTATCAAAACTTAGCAATTGAGTAATCCATCAAATTAGTTAAAATTTTTGTCCTCCTCAAAACCAATATACCATCCTTACTATAATCCCTACACCATTACTATACATTATATTGAATTAAATTAATTTATTAGTTTTAATTAAATCAATATTATATTTTATCTTTTTTATTTAACATACACTATAATATTTTCTTATACAAATTATTGCACCCAAATATCAATATCATTGCACTTAAAATTTTAATATTAAAACTTAGCAATTAAGTAGTTCATTAAATTAGTTAATTTTAATTTTTTTGCTTGTGCTGAATCTATTTTTATTATCAAAAATATAATTCAAACATTGAACAAAATCAAAATTAACTAAACATGATAGATAATCCCTTATCCCAACCATTCCGCACACACCAGGACCTACACAGATCGTCCTAGGAAGCACGAGCAGTTTGAGTCATTAGGTATGAAATTTCAAATTTACTTGGCCAGTTTACTGAAAATTTGGGATGATTTTTTTGTTTTATACTTTATTTTAAAATTGGATGATTATTTTTATTTTTTAAAATTGTATATAATTTCTTAATAATAATTAAGATGAGATGGAATTCATAAAACAATATTAGTTGAGTGGGATGATAGAAAAATGTAGTGGAATCAATTGACATTTTAAAGTTATCGCAGTTGAATAAAATTTAAAAATTTGGAGAAAATGGTATTCACACTGAATAAAATTTAAAAATTTGAAGAAAATGGTACTCATACTTTTAAAGATGAAGTGTTGAATATAATTGTTATTAATATTTTTCCTTTAAAATTTTGATAATTATTTTTATTTTGAAATATTATTATCACAATTTAACTGTCAATAATTATTATATAGATGGTAACTAAAGCTGTTTGTGTACATGTTTTAGACGTCTAAATCTTCCACCGACTACTCTGAACTAGCTCTAATCCACACAAAGAGACTTTGCAAAGTTTTCTATTGAAGGGAAGTCGTTGTCACCTGATTGTACCAGCCTGCAAATCTCACCTCTGGTCCACCACTATCGGCTCCTCAAATCCTCTCACAATGGTCTTAGTCTTAGCCTTAGCCCTCAGCCTCAGCCTCAACATTCTGATATACCATTATTATGGCTAGCCACTGCGATTTGCAGGCTTCCAGACTGGTTTTTGCAATTGTCACATACTTCACCATGCCATTCAAATTCAGGTTCAACTTAGAGCTTTCATTCTCACTAGGATTTGTATCTGGGTCTCCATTCACTTTAGGCTCTGATATTCATTGAGCTCTCGTATTATTTATCATTATGGTTCTGATACCAAATGTTGGGATCATAGAGCATGGAGAGATATGGTGGTATCTAAAGACACTGTTGTTTGTTCTTAGTGGCCATTTAGACAATTATAAAACTATGGATACTCTTATACTATGTTACTAGAAGATAAACTGGAAACTAAATGAGAAATGACAACGAAGGACAAGAAACAGAGTTTGGAAGTTTCACATTCAGAAACTAGGAGAGAGAAGGAAACAAGAAAAATTGGAGGTTTCACATTCAAGAAACTAAGAGAGAGAAAGAAACAAGAAAAACTAGGGGCGTGAACGACACCCCTTTAATCGCCATGAGGGGTGACTAGGATTTTATGAGCCCTTGGTAGGGGTTCAGGGGCAACGCCCTTGAAACTAAAAATATATGTAAAATCCCCTTGTAAAATATTGTCAACGATTAAAAATAGATGTAAAATCCCCTTGTAAAATATTGTAAACTATTTAATGAACCCTTGAAGGTTTCATGGCAATGCTCTTGAAGTTAAAAATAAATGTAAAATTGCCTTGTAAAATATTGTAATTTCGTAGTCAATATGGGCGGATGATTTAACAGTAAAAGTTATGTTTAATTTAAGGTTTTTTACCCTATAATACAACCCTCGGTTTATATGAAATCATTATATTGCAGTTGTGCATTATTATTTTGAGAGAGTATTCTGAGCTAGAAAGAGAGTGGAGAGGAAATTAAGGCGGATCTGTTGTAGGTTGTATATTTTGCTGGATAATATAAAGGAAAGAGTGATTGTTTCTTGTGGATTTAGTCTAAATTGGGTGAACCACCTATATCTGTGTTTCTCTTGTTTTAAGCATTTTCTATGTTTGTGTTTCTCTAATATTTTATTTGTTCCATTTTTCTGTAATATATAATTTCCTAACATGAAACTTTTTTGAAGTAAAATTCAAAAAAACAATCACTTAATTTTATATAAGACTACAAGTTAAGGCAAATTCTTTGTAGATAAAATCTAAAACCTAATTAAAATATACAATATCAATAGAACATTAACCACATATAACAATGTTTTAATAATAAAAATTTGAAAATATTAAATAAAATTGGAAAATATACCATTTCAACCTAACCTAAACCACTTTTAACAGGATTCAAATGATAAGTTATATGAAAATATTAGATTGTTCTGGTAATATCATTTTCTATCGTTTTGGTAATATCTTTTTCTATCGTTTTCAATGTGTAAGTAAGAAACCATTTAAAAATATTTGATTTTTCTCACTATGCTGTTTTGGTAGGAGAAGAAGTTTTTCTAATATTACTTTGCGATGTTTTTGTTTTTTGTTTTTTGTTTTTTTTGTTTTTCTTAAATCTAGTATAATTAGTAACAAGTGAGAGTTATTCTGAACAGAACCAGGATCAAATCGAACTGACTGCTACTATAAACCTAGGCTACATGCAACCCCCTGCAAGCTGCACAATAGCAGGGAACTTATGCCTCAACAAGAGCCTAAACGTCCACTATGGGATCGCCTACTCTTCTAACCAAAACACAATATAGTACTTTGCAATATTGCGCCTTTCAAAAAAAGACTTTCTCGAGTAAGTAGCCAGAAAGGGTTTGTACAATTCTGTTTCAAACCCTCCAGCTGCTGGAAAGGGTTTATACAATTCTGTTTCAAACCCTCCAGCTGCTGGTCACATGGATGACCGTTCTGAGGGCTCTTTACCGTAGGCCGACGAGTGTAAGATCTCATCGTGTTAGGAGGAACAACGCTCAGATCAATTTGTTGTCGCAGACGATGGTGAGTGATGATGGGCTAATGGTATGAAAGAGCGTTATCCATATTAAGACCCAAAATCTATTCTGTATTCCCAATAATTGATTATGTTTAGCACTTAACTATTTTGGCTTAGAAAAATATGTTTTTAGCTTCTTTCTTTCTTTCTCTTTCTTTTTAAAAGAAACCGTGCTGGCAATAAAAGATGGTATTGGAGTTGTTAAGGAAGTTATGGAAATTCCAATTATATTTAGAGAAAATTTGGTAAAGATTTTTGCAAGTTATAGAAATTCTGGTCATATTTAGAGAAAATTTGGCAAATATTTTTGCAAATCCAAGTTATAGTTGTTATACTTCAAAATTTTAGGTGTCCTAGAGGTTTTTAATGGTGCTGAATCCATTTCCAACATCAAAAACATGATTCAAACATTGCCTCTACAAGATTTTTTGAATTTTTTTGCCCAAATTATAGTACACATAAATTAAAGGTTGAGATTTCAGTGTAAAGTAGTTATGCTTGAAATTTATTTTGATAAAATCTAGATTTTTGTTGTTTAAAATTGATTTTTTATGGATTGATGCTTATCAACATTTACCAACCATTTAATTTATATAGTTACACTAGTTATATTTTTTATTAATTTGGAATCTAGCATACTAAAATTGATATCACCCTAATTTTTTTGATAAAATTATCCAAATTAATAACATATTACTTTAATACAAGTTATCTTATATTATCTGGAGTGAAAATAATTATCCATAATTAAAAAAAAAAAAAAAAAATACAATTTTACACATCCTTATATTGTAACCATTGGCTGTAAACTTATCATTTAACCGATTAAGAAATTATGACAAATAACTTAAATATTTGAACCTACTTTAAATTTATTTTTTGCAACCACTTTCATAGTTGTCGAATTTTTATTAAGAAATTTTGACAAATAACTTGAATATATTTGAACATAATTTAAATTTATGGTTTCAATTTTTTTTGTGCGGTCACTTCTATAGTTGTCTAATTTGATTCAACTTCAAATCTTGTTATAAGTTTCCAAATTTTTATTTGGAATATGTTTAGGCTTTAGAATTTAATAGAGATTTAATGGAATTATAAATTTGAGTTATGATTTTTCTATAAAATGAGTGTTATTAGGGTGTCTATGATGATCCATAAATACAGTAAAATAATTATTTTAAATAATTGTAACTAAAATTTCAAAAAAAAATTGTCAAATTTTAACAAAAACTCTAAACATAAAAAAATTTGAGGTGTTCATGATGTTAAATCCATATATACAATTAAAAAAAACCACTTTAAACAACAAAAATCAAAATTTGGAAAAAAAAAAATTCTAACCAAATTTCAACAAATCTCCAAACAAAGGCATAAAAAAATTCAAGGCTGACAAAGTAGGACCTAGCTTGCATGAACAGGGTTGTATGTGATGCACAGCACTGACAATGCACATTGATTAATTAATTATAGAGTAGTCTCAGGAGGCCACAAATTACCCTGGAAAATAGTGGAAATTCAGGTATGATTTTTGCCAATATTCGATAGAAATTTTGAGAAATTTGAAAATTTGAATTATATTTATTAAATTTCAGTAATCTATTTCCATCATAAAATCGTTTTTTGATAATGTTGAATCTATTTCCACAAAGTTGTCTATAATGCAACTTTTTGGAGATTAAATCTTGATTTGTTGCAGTTAAAATAGTTTTTTAACTACATATTTGGATTCAGCACCTTGAAAAACCACTGGGACGCTTTGATTGTGCAGAAACTAGCTATCAAACTTGCGATTCCAATAAATTGCTGCCGAATTTTAACCAGAAAAACCTACCGGAAAAATTTCAAAAAAATGACATTATAGACAACTCCTCCACCCAAAAATCACCGAATTCCCGTAAAAATAACGTGTTTAGACTCGCTGACAACCGCATTAATAATAAACCATTAATAAATATAGTCTTCCCAGTTTTCGAAGACAAGAAGACAGAAATGGAATCTTCTGTCACTGTACGATTGATGAGTCTCGGACGATTCCCCAGAACGTACACAGTGCTGGCCGTCGTTTTGTGCTTCTTTATTTCATTGCTTTCCAGTCACTGTTTGCAGAGCATGGCATTAAAAATGATGGTATTTTCTATGGCAGTTGTCTATAACGCGATTTTTTGAAAGTTTTTCCGGGGGATTTTTTCAGTCAAAATTCGGCAGCAATTCATTGGAATTCCAAGTTTGATAGCCAGTTTCTGCACAATCAAAGGCTCTCAGGGGTTTTTCAGGACGCTCAATCCAAATATGCAGTTAAAAAACCATTTTAACTGCTAAAAATCAAGATTTAACCTCATTTCTTCCGCCGGATTCCGTCACCAAAATCTCCAAAAAATCGCATTATAGACAACTCCTTTCCTCTGCAGCAGAGGCGCAGGAATTCAGACAAATAAAAAATATTCAATAAGGCTCTTGTTTTCAAGTCTAACTTGAATTAATTATACGGCATGCATATATGCTGGTCACAGTGAACGCTAACCAGTAAATTCATATTGCATAACAACTGTATCTGCAGAAAGGCCCAGGTCACCTTGGACTCATCATTCGAAACCGACATTGCTTCCACACGTTTACTTATGGATGGAGCTTTTAACCAATCCAGAGCTCAACTGTTATGAAGTGGAAAGCATTAGCTTCACAGGTTTGACTGTAAAGTTTAGCCCCTGTCCTGAACTGCAAAGCACGAGCAAACAGGCTGCAATAGTTACAAAGCTATCCACTCTTTAATGCATTCTGAGAGAAAGTTGATGTGACATTTACTATGGATGGTCATACATGGTAAATATTATTTAGTTATTTTTATTATATAATTATGATTTATTCTCTATTGACCAATATAGTTCTATTTTATGAAATTTTTTTATTATTTATATTTTGGCAATTAGACATATTTACTAAGAATTATTACTTTATAATTTATGGAGTTTTTTGCATTATTTACATTTTTATAATTAGACATATTTATAAAGAATTATTGCCCACCATATTTTTTGAATTATTTTGCATAAATTTAGGTAGGAGTAAAAAATAAATATGTTGTGAGTGTAGTTGAGATCTACAGGCTCTGCTACTTGCTTTAGGGTTGGACTTAGGGTTTGACATTGGGTACCATAGCTGGAAGCGCAAGGGGGAGTGCTGCTCCCTCCTACAGTGAAGTAGTCATGGATAGAAGCAGGGGGAATGCTGCTCCCTCCTACAGTGAAGTAGTCATGGATAGAAGCAAGGACGTGGGAAAGCAGCATTTCAAGAAACCTCTGGAGAAGGCAACAAAGGGAAGCAACACGGAAATATTGGGAAGAAACAGACCTCATGAACAGGAAGGGGATCAACAAGAAGCTAGTAAGGAGAAGGAGAAATGGGGTAGTAGTCAAAAACCTACTTTCATAAGGACAACTTGGGTCTGCAAAACCAAGTCGAATATCATTCCTCGGGTCATTTTAAGCGACCCAGCGCTAAAAGCGCATAGGGATCATATGATGGAATATGCAGTTATATGCAAATTCATGGGGATATGGCCGACGGAAAGGGCGTTGCACGTATGGATAAGAAGCCACTTGAAGCCAAAGGGGGGAATACACCTTCATCTGAGATCTAAGGGCTTCTTCGCAGTGGTATTCACAAGCCTAGAGGATAAAGATAGAGTATTCAAAGGACAACCATATTTCTACACTACTGTAGGCCTTTACATGCGGCCATGGATGATGAATTTTGTACCAAAACGCGAAGCATTCACATCGGTACCGGTATGGATCAGAC